>JARKHS020014473.1:0-181165 GCA_030143305.2 Amblyomma americanum
CCAATACACCAGGGAAAGACCTAACTGCATCAACTCGTAACATTTAAATGTAACCTCCCAGCACTCCGCTGTCATTCTCTCTCTAATTTCTGAACAGTCACTCGATATGCAATGATTGCCAGAAGATTAAAGGTATGCTTGCGTAATCCCCGCAGTTAAAGCAGGAAACAGTTACGTTTCTAATATACTACAGATCGATTTCAGTGACTTCAATAGGTTTACACTAACACGTAATAAACACTTCATTTATGACTTGAGTTAACCAGAAGAACTTGCTTCAAAACTACCAGCATGACTTTCGCAAACATTTGTGCTGTCGTGAACAGTTATTTCAGTTAATAACGATATTTCATCAAGTATTCTACTCTTCACTCTACATTAGCTTCATTTTTATTGGATTCTGAAAAGATTTTTGATCGCGTGCCTCATAACCGGCAAATGATAAAAATACATAACCTGGAGCTGGATAAATATTATGTGCAGTTGAATAAAGCATTTATAACAAACTTTCTTGAGTGAGTTAAGCTGAGAAGTTTCTTGTGAATACGCACAGGCACTGCATCTGGGGTCCCTCAGGATTTGCTACTGGGTCCACTGTATTTGTTAACATATATCAATGGCATTACGCTAAGATAACATCAACAATAAGATTATTAGCAGATGACATTGTTGCTCACAAAGTAAAATCTGGAACTTCTGCCATCATCGCGCTAAAGAACGACCTCTAACGAATGGCGCAGTATCTGTAACACATCTCGGCGGACAGCTGAACCGCGCCCTAAAGGAAGGGATAAAGGACGCAGTGAAAGAAGAAACGGAGAAAGCGGTGCCATAGTGTAGGGCTCCGGAATAATTTCGACCACTTGGGGATCTTTAACGTGCACTGACATCGGGCAGCACACGGGCGCGTTTGTGGCCCCACCGCGGTGGCTCAGTGGTTAGGGCGCGCGACTACTGATCCGGAGTTCCCGGGTTCGAACCCCACCGCGGCGGCTGCGTTTTTATGGAGGAAAAACGCTAAGGCGCCCGAGTGCTGTGCGATGTCAGTGCACGTTATAGATCCCCAGGTGGTCGAAATTATTCCGGAGCCCTCCACTACGGGCACCTCTTTCTTTCTTTCTTTCACTCCCTCCTTTATCCCTTCCCTTACGGCGCGGTTCAGGTGTCCAAAGATATATGAGACAGATACTGAGCCATTTCCTTTCCCCAAAAACCAATTATTATTAATATTATTATTATTATTACTCCATCGAAACGCTGCCGCGGCACCTATTGCGTCCTTTCTTTTTACACTCCCTCCTTTTACCTTTCCCTTAGGCACCGTTCAAGTTTCCGCCGAGATGTGGGACAGAGATACTGTACCATTTCCTTTCCCCAAAACTAATTGTGAATTTTCAACTGCTTCCCATTGTGTGATCCATGACTCGGCACAATGGGTCACAAACATGGTTAAGGTGGGGTTGAGGTGTCCAGCGGCATGTCGAGATCTTAGATCTACTGCGAGCTTCCTTTTCTCAAAACGCATGCTTTCGCATTCTTCCACGTAAGCAGACTTGAGTTCCCCCACAATTTTTCCCGTTTTCATCCCTTTGTATTTCATATCGGGTATATTTGAATACCCTCAATAATGCCGACAATGACCCCTAAGGTAGCATAATATGTTAACAAATAAATAACCAAGGCCTTTTTGGAATGCATTATTTTTCAACAGTGTCCGGAATTGTTGGCTGTGAAATTAAAGAAGCGAAAACATGTATTTTTTTTTTAGTGGTGAATGCATCTCGAGGTATGACTAAAGTTCATTTTTCTTTTAGCTGAGATTTGAACTGCCTGTTTTGTGAAATAACAAAAGCGGTGTTCTTCACCTGTTGTGATATGCGATTGTTTGCCGTAAATTCTTCAGCGTTTGATGCAAAACTAGGTGCTACTGCTTTGTGTCGAGTCATTAGCCCGTTGCATGCAAAATTTGAATTTAAAATAAATAGTCACGGGACCGCGATTACCTTTCTTATCTTAACACACCCTTGGCAATCAAGACACATACAGTTATCTCAGATAAGAAACAGCATAACAAGCGGCTTCTCCTTAGATTAGACGCAATTAAGCAATCCTCCTAAACATACCCCTTCTCTTTCTAAGCCAAACAACTTTTCTACCGTCGTAGTGGCGCCAAGTTTTCCCCAATAAAACAAACCTACACAGTTTATACAGGAGCAAGGGGAGGTTTTATTTAGGGGCGTTTCGTTCCCACATTGATATTTGAATCATAAGAAAACCGCTAGGAGTTATAGCGCTCGCAGCATATATAGTATTTAAAGATGAAGCTCAAAGCTCAGGAATCGCTCCCCATACGGCATGAATGGACCCGTAGAATACGCCTCGTGTTAAGGAAGGAAGGAAGGCCTCAGACGTTGCTGGCACATACCCACTACGGGGGAGTGGCCAAGACACAGGCGGTTAATTGCTGGATACAGGAAAGTTTTGACGGGAAAAGGAGTGGTAATAGGATGTAGCCTGATAGATTGGAAGACGGAAGGATAGGGGTCCTGTTAACTTGGAGATCGAAGACGGGACAATGGCTTAATGTGCATAATAGTATACAATGCCTGTAACGATTCAATGTCGTACTGACTGAGAGCGGGAAGAAGAAATTAGAATGGGAGTCGCTGCGTTTCTTGAAGAAAATTTTGCACAGCAGAGCGCACACTCCTGCCGCTTCGTCCAAGCAAAGAAGCGCCAATGGAAAGAACAACCGTGGAGGACACAGGCAAGCCCAGATGATGAAATGGAATTTGCAAAAGACGCTTTCTCAAATGAGAGAAGCGGCGGCAGAACAGGAGTAAGTGATCTATTGTGTCAGGTTCGGCACAAAAAGGGCACAGTGGGGAAACCGCCAGACCAGCTCTGTGAAGGTAGAAATTTAGAAGTGGAACCCGGCAGCGCAAGCGCGTGAAAGTGACCTCTAGTCTGCGTGAGCGCCAGTCTTTGCTACTCCAAGGATGCAGAAGATGCTGATATTCGGGAGATGACTTAAGAGTCGAGGCAGCAAATTCCTGAAATATTGTGTAGCTGCGAAACCTCACCGCAGCTGTATATGCACACATTGGTAGGACAGCAACAATTGGGCCGCAGAGAGAGGCTCGTGTTAAACTGAACACACTCTCGTGCTCTGCACTGCACATCGTCGTCTTCATCTGACACAAATGGCTCTGACACTAATCTCGCGCTTTGAGCTATATGGCGGCAGTGACAGAGATACGTTGGCATCTCACTGTCACTTCCGCATGCGTTGTTGTGAGCAACGCTGTGGCAGAAACACGGCTCTGGAGCATAGGCCGTCGGCATACATTACGTAAATTGTAATTGTCGTTTGAAAAGTTGTAGACGCGTATAACTGGCTCCCTGGGTCAGTGTAAACCTACTTGCGCTTTCAGGTACGTGCTCTCCATCTACAAAACTGAGCTTTCAATTTTTATGCTTATTTCACCCTACTGCCGTCCCACTGAAGGGTCGTGGCGGGGCGGGCACATTATCTAAGGGGCCAATTATTGGTCATCGGCAATATTTTATGTAACATCGTGTAGAAGAAGCCACCGTATAAAATATTACATTTAAAGCCCAAAAGCGAATTTTGTTCTGTTGCAAGCGACGTAGCGCGTCGATTAATCGCTGCTGCAAAAACCTACGATACAGTCTACGCTCTTCGGTCGCAACCCAATGCACAGACACGCCGGGTGCGGTTGTACGCAGTTCCATATTTGCGACTGGACAAATTCTTCATGGTTCACGTGATGGTACGTAAGGGCGGATGAAGCACATAATAACACTAAAAACCTACCGTATACTGACCATTGCGTATGTGATATTCCTCCAATATTGCTCCTCGTGAGGGTTCTTTAAAGGGCGTCCGACGTGTGGGTCTTCATGAGGTCCCCGATAAAGGTAAGAAATATGCCAGTCTAAGGAACAAAGGTCGAGATTAAAGGAGGAGGAGGAAAAGAAACCGATTTGCTAACCCACACTAAGAAAAAGAATGAGGGGATACAACATAATGGCAAAGAAGATAAGCGGAGGAAAATCAAGCTCATGTGCAAAAAGGTCGCTGCAAAGTCATGGCCTAAAAAGTAATCCGGACGCTCTCAAGAAAAAGAGCATTGCTCAGAAAGCCCTCATCGCCTGACGATCGCAGCTGCCCCTCCGAGAGTCGTCATCTGCGTCAGCGATATTCGGTCAAGGTGTTCCAGCGCACGCCATAGAGTCTGCCTTTCGGCACTGTATACAGGACAGGCACAGAGAATGTGCGCTGTGGCCTCGTCGCACCTACAAATAGGACATACAGAATTATCAGCCATACCGTTAACAAAGGAGTAGTGGTCCGTGAATGCGACAACAAGCCACACAGCATAGTCGCTTGACGCAGTTTTAGGCCGGAGCTTCACACAATTGCACCTCCTGGTACAGAGATTGTAGACGTTGGTTCTAATACTGACCGCAATTCTGCGAAGAAAGCGCTATCACGCGCGCCAGATTTCGAAGCGCCTACACCCACTGCGCCCCTCTCGAAATTGTAATCAACACACAATCGCCGTCGTGGTAGGCGATTCTCGTGACCTGTTCAGCACGGTGATTGCTTGAAATGTCTCCGCGTCCTGGTAGCCACTGGTAGGCAATATCGTGTCCGTTGTTGACGGCAGAGTGATATATCTCTTGGATTTCGGCAGTTACCTGTTCATGGCATATATGACGAAAAGCTGCTTCTAAACCAGTTGAAAAAAAAAAACAAATCCTGCGGCGTTTTTATTGATATGCTCAATGGCGAGTGTGAATATCACCGAGTTAGCTGAAGCGCCCATCGAAGTCATTGGCTGGTGCTCATGTTACTTTCAGCACTGCGCTGGGCGTGTTTCTTACGTGTATTGTGAGGCCAAACACCACGTTTACAACGGCGACAGGAGGTTCGAAACAGCGAATCAATGCGCTGCTGTGGTAATGCGGGGCAGGTTTTGGCACAACAAAGCTAAATATTGCATTCCTGTAGACGAACGAACATCCCTGTAGACGAATTTGCCTCAGCCGCTGCACCAACATAGTTTCGTTTTCAAATTCCAAAATATACATTGGTATTGCTAACGGATGACTACAAATCTGTAATTGCATCTATCTGTCTCACCCTAATTAAAAAGTCAAAACGCGACGCTAGTTTCCCAGCTTCCTTGTAAAGATCACTCAGCGGTTTCCTGGTGTGCGCCAATACTTGTAATACTGCCGCACATTTTTGTAGTGTTTGTTCATTTTAGGAGAGTTAACTGCTGGGCTAGTTGGTGTTGCATACTGAAAGAAAGATTTTGCGCCTAACACACACCACACACAGAAAGAAGACGACACCACGGGCGCACACTTCAACTGTTTATTGAGGGTGAAGCACTCGACATATATAGGCCACGAAACAAAACACCGCGCATGCGTACAAGGTAACATGAAAAAAAAACACTAGCTGATTAGGCGCGATATAAACTTGCGCTCAGCCCCATAAAGAAAAATCGATGTACCACTAACACAGTTAGGGCCCGCTTTCTTGATGTAGAACGCTTCCAGAGTTTCTCGGGATGTCTGACACCTGCCTCTACCCAAAATCCTCGCCTCACGGAACCGTGGGAAGCAATCGGCGCAGGCTCTGCAGTGAACCACAAGTCGCTCACCTTCGTTATTTTTTATATCTAGTGCATGCTCCCTAAGCCGGTCATTGACACAACGCCCCGTCTGTCCAATATAGGATTTTCCGCAGGACAGAGGAATTTCATAACCCACATTTGTGGCGCACTTCACGAAACGCTGGCCATGTTTCTTCTGGCAGCCAAGCTTTTGCCTATCGCAAGTAATGCGACGGCTTAACTGGGAAAGCTTTTGGGGAGCCGAGAATACCATCGGTACATTATACCGGTTAGCGACTTTTTTCAAGCCGTGCGTGACCTTATGAATGTATGGGAATACTACAGGCCACTCTTTCTTCTTCGGTTCTACCCTGCTTACCCCAGCCTTCAACTTCTTCAAAAGCGTTTCAGCCACAGGGACCAATACCGACTCAGGGAAGCCAGCTGCAACGAGCCTGCTCAATTGGTTGCAAAAACTTGCCTGCATTTCATGCACACACGACTTCCGGAGCGATGACTCCAGGCAGAGGTTGGCGATGCCTCTTTTTACAACTTTGGAGTGGGCCGAATTGTACGGCAGGAGCCCTTTCTTCGCACGAGGGGAGTAAGCCCAACAGATGTGCCCATCTGAAAACTTTAGCTGTAAATCTAAAAACTGAAGCGAGCCATTATCCGGTAGCTCATAGATAAAACGTAGCCCTTTTCCTAGGTTTCTAAAATCATCTAAAACACTCCTAACGGTAGCCTGATTCGAAACGGAGTACTTCTTGTTTAAAACTACTAAAAAGTCGTCCACGTAACGAAACACCTGAAGGACTTTGTCATTATTAAAATGGTTAAAACGATCGTGTAGAGAGCGATCGATAAAAGATAAAAAGATATTGCACAGTATAGGGGCAATGCACGAGCCTATGCATATGCCTTTCTTCTGCAAGAACGGTTGCTCGTCAAACAAGATAAAAGTACTACGAAGATAAAATTCTAAAAGGACTAAAAAGTTATCAACAGTGATGCCAGCGGCATTTTGGAAAGCCAATGGGCCGCTCTCGTCTATGCACATTTTAACAGAGGCAAACAAGTCCGGATAGGGCACTGAATAAAAAAGGTCTCCTACATCTACGGAAAAAACATATTCTATGTCATTCTTTTCTTCGAAAAAATGGGCTTTTTGTAAGCAATGGATCAGTTATAATTAGGCTATTCAAACTTCTCTGAAGGAACTTACTCACGCAGTGCTGCCAGGTACCCGCCTCACTCACAATGTTACGGAATGGCGCTTCGGGTTTATGCGTTTTAACGGAAAAGAAAACATGCAACGCCCCCCCATCACTCTTAGTTATATCTTTAGCTAGTCCATCCAAATCTAGGCGCTTACAAAGTTCAATAGCTTTGCTCTTAATTCTAGTTCGAGCTTTTTTCACAACCATGAAATTTTTGTTCACCGCCTGCTCAGCTTTCTCTCTATACATAGAACTAGGCAAAACTACGAAGCCACCTAACTTATCTGCCTGCAAAAGGCTGATGGCCCTAAACAGGGCTATGGCGAAAAAGGCCCCACAAGAAGATCGGGAGCGCTGCCTTCTGGATGGTGTGAACAGCCTTGCCAAGAGCGTCACGCGGACTGAACAGGACTGCCCTAAAGACCCCTTTCGTTCTATAGTGAAATTCTTCAAGGATAATGAACTCAGCCTTTTGCAGGCAGATAAGTTAGGTGGCTTCGTAGTTTTGCCTAGTTCTATGTATAGAGAGAAAGCTGTGCATGCGGTGAACAAAAATTTCATGGTTGTGAAAAAAGCTCGAACTAGAATTAAGAGCAAAGCTATTGAACTTTGTAAGCGCCTAGATTTGCATGGACTAGCTAAAGATATAACTAAGAGTGATGGGGGGGCGTTGCATGTTTTCTTTTCCGTTAAAACGCATAAACCCGAAGCGCCATTCCGTACCATTGTGAGTGAAGCGGGTACCTGGCAGCACTGCGTGAGTAAGTTCCTTCAGAGAAGTTTGAATAGCCTAATTATAACTGATCCATTGCTTACAAAAAGCCCATTTTTTCGAAGAAAAGAATGACATAGAATATGTTTTTTCCGTAGATGTAGAAGACCTTTTTTATTCAGTGCCCTATCCGGACTTGTTTGCCTCTGTTAAAATGTGCATAGACGAGAGCGGCCCATTGGCTTTCCAAAATGCCGCTGGCATCACTGTTGATAACTTTTTAGTCCTTTTAGAATTTTATCTTCGTAGTACTTTTATCTTGTTTGACGAGCAACCGTTCTTGCAGAAGAAAGGCATATGCATAGGCTCGTGCATTGCCCCTATACTGTGCAATATCTTTTTATCTTTTATCGATCGCTCTCTACACGATCGTTTTAACCATTTTAATAATGACAAAGTCCTTCAGGTGTTTCGTTACATGGAAGACTTTTTAGTAGTTTTAAACAAGAAGTACTCTGTTTCGAATCAGGCTACAGTTAGGAGTGTTTTAGATGATTCTAGAAACCTAGGAAAAGGGCTACGTTTTACCTATGAGCTACCGGATAATGGCTCGCTTCAGTTTTTAGATTTACAGCTAAAGTTTTCAGATGGGCACATCTGTTGGGCTTACTCCCCTCGTCCGAAGAAAGGGCTCCTGCCGTACAATTCGGCCCACTCCAAAGTTGTAAAAAGAGGCATCGCCAACCTCTGCCTGGAGTCATCGCTCCGGAAGTCGTGTGTGCATGAAATGCAGGCAAGTTTTTGCAACCAATTGAGCAGGCTCGTTGCAGCTGGCTTCCCTGAGTCGGTATTGGTCCCTGTGGCTGAAACGCTTTTGAAGAAGTTGAAGGCTGGGGTAAGCAGGGTAGAATCGAAGAAGAAAGAGTGGCCTGTAGTATTCCCATACATTCATAAGGTCACGCACGGCTTGAAAAAAGTCGCTAACCGGTTTAATGTATCGATGGTATTCTCGGCTCCCCAAAAGCTTTCCCAGTTAAGCCGTCGCATTACTTGCGATAGGCAAAAGCTTGGCTGCCAGAAGAAACATGGCCAGCGTTTCGTGAAGTGTGCCACAAATGTGGGTTATGAAATTCCTCTGTCCTGCGGAAAATCCTATATTGGACAGACGGGGCGTTGTGTCAATGACCGGCTTAGGGAGCATGCACTAGATATAAAAAATAACGAAGGTGAGCGACTTCAGGTTCACTGCAGAGCCTGCACCGATTGCTTCCCACGGTTCCGTGAGGCGAGGATTTTGGGTAGAGGCAGGTGTCAGACATCCCGAGAAACTCTGGAAGCGTTCTACATCAAGAAAGCGGGCCCTAACCGTGTTAGTGATACATCGGTTTTTCTTTATGAGGATGAGCGCAAGTTTATATCGCGCCTAATCAGCTAATGTTTTTTTCATGTTACCTTGTACGCATGCGCGGTGTTTTGTTTCGTGGCCTATATATGTCGAGTGCTTCACCCTCAATAAACAGTTGAAGTGTGCGCCCGTGGTGTCGTCTTCTTTCTGTGTGTGGTGTGTGTTAGGCGCAAAATCTTTCTTTCAGTTTGTTCATTTGCTTTGCTTTGCTTTGTTTGTGATGGAAGACGTGACCAGATATATCTCGATTGATCGCATCGAGGCGGAGCCGGCTCTACGTGGTTCCATAATGTTGTGGTGACTTTGCAGGCCGCTGCTCGAAAGTCCGCTATCAGCTGAAAATTCAGCATGGCCGATAGCGGCGAGCATTCCGTTGGGCGACAGCCGAGCACGCTTGTTATCTTCGCCGCCGCCGAGTCATTCATTTCCAAATGGGCGCAGGTCTGCCCAATTAACAGTTTCTTTTGGAAGCCTTCTTTCGCTTTCTTCCCCGGTGCATGGACTGCCGTCACCACTAGGTGACATCTGGGGGAGTTGCTGGCTGCCGTGGACCTCCAACACTCCTGAAGATGGAGCGCAACGCTGTTTCATCAGCGCTCGTTCTTCAGCATCCACGTGATCCCCCGGTATTCAGTGGTCTACCCTAGGAAGCCTCTGAGGGAGGATAGGGCGAGTTTGAGCGTTTGGCAACATTCAACGCATGGGACGGCGAAGAAAATCTACGGTAAGTCTTTTTCCTCCTTACTGACCCAGCTAACACATGGTACGAGAATCACGAGGCTTCCCAGCAACTTGAAAGCAATTCAGGAAAGAACTAGTGGATAGAATCACAAGCACCGTTCGCAAAGAAAAGGCAGAATTACTGCTTGGGACGCGCTTCTAACTCCCAAATGAGACCGTCCTTGCCTTGTTATGTTGCTCAAGCGGTGGTGATGGACGCAGAATCGATGTGCGCCGTCTTTATTTCCCGCTAGAGCATACGGTGCCGCTCAGGCGCTTTTCGATGGCTGGATGACGTCGTCGGGAAGCATTGCTTCCACTTGGTCCCGGATGGCTGGTCGTTCTAGCGGCGGCACGCGGTAGGGGCCATGGCGGAGAGATCGGTCATGCTGGCCGGTTAAAAAGCGATGCTTGGCAATCGGCTTTTGTCGCACCTTCGGCCATGACGAGAAGCACTGGATGTAGCTTCGAAGGAGATTGCAGGTATAGTGACGATAGCTTAGCATTTCTTCTAAACGAAGTAGCCGGTAATGAGTTCTCAAATGCCTTAGTTGAGGCTAACAGGACAGACGAAACTTGTGGAGTGAAAAACTGCGCGCACCTAGGGGGCTATCGTACTATACCAAACGCAGCCGGGGTCGCTCAGTGACTCGGCGTTCGGCTACTGATCCCAAGGTGGTGGGTTTGAGCTCTGCCGCGCCGCGGCGGCCATATTTCCATGCAGGCAAAATACAAAAACACCTGCTTGCTGTGCAATCTCTGCGCACGTTAAATAGACGAGGGCGGTGAAATTACCTCGGAACACACAACATTAGCATCCCTATAAACCATGTATCAGTTCTGGACGGTAAATCCGCTTCACGAATCGCATTGAAAACTGTGAACACTTTAGAAAGTAATTTATCATCCAACAGCACTCTTTACAAAATATTTAGGCCAAATATCATACATTTCCACTCATTCTAAACATCTAAATTTTTATTGATGCTTTCAGTACTTAAAGGTTTTTTCAGACGAGCGCTCCGCATCGCGGATGGTCCGTGCGCGTCAGAGCGGTTGTCCGGACATGTGACCAAATCCGCGAGCCGGTCTAGACGTCGAGCATTCGCACGAATGCAGCGAACAATCAGCGCGTACTGTCTCCCCCCAGCAGGGAGGGGGGGGGGGGGGGAATCCGACTGTGCAGCGTGCTCGTGACTCCCCCCGCCACCGTAAATGGGTCGGTGTAGTTTCGGCTACTCGGCTTTGTTCCGGTGCATCGCGAGCGGTGGCGATGGGATGGCCGTGGCCCATCCTCCGGGGATGCAGAACCCCATAGAAGTGGCAGCGACTCCACGCAGCTATGACTGCCAGTCGCGCCCGTGAGGTCCAATGCCTGAGCGGAGGTAGGTCTGGTTATATCATCAGACTGGATCCACGGAATCTGGCTCGGAAGGCATGTAAAAAAGCAAAAAGGTTTTCAAATATATGCATGCATCCAGCCTCAGCACGCGAGGGCGTGCGCGGCTGGCGACCGGCGCCCCGGTTTTTGGCCACGGAGAGGCCAGGTCCGCCTCGGGGTTTACAGCAGAAGGGCTCCTCGGAATCGATGTCCTCAGGGAGGCAGCCTCACGGCTGACCGCGGGGCTGTAATGGTTTGAACGCCGCGGGACGCCGAGGTTTGGGGTCCGAAATAGGACCATGGAGTGCAAAAACCGTCGATGTCGGGGAGTAACGGCGGAGTAGGCCCGGGTCATTTCACCCTAAGCGAGGTTCTTGGTTTGTGGCCCGGTCAGCCCGGCCTAAAACACTCCCTCCTAAGTAGGTGTGGAGTAATCTAGGAGAGAAAACAAGTCCATGGTTGGTTGGTTGGTTGGAAGCACAGGTGGGTCCCCCAGAGGTGTTAGGTCATGGTGCCAAGGACCGGAGGGCCAATAGGATGATGACCTAAGCCTCTACTGGCTGGATCACAACACACACACTTCCGGCGTCTGAAAAACCGCCAAAAGCTCTCGACGGCAAAAAGTGGCAGGTCTAAAACAAACCCTCAAAGTGTTGGAGGAGCCCGAGATAGCTAACCCCGGGTGAGGTTTTTCTGTCTCCGACGGTCAGAGCCCGTTGGGTTTGTGGGCGGTCGGGAATCCCGTGAGCGGGGCCATAACATTGGGCATTTTTGACGCTCTCCCTGTCCTGGCCAGGCAGGCCAGTAATGGAGTCGAGATAATGAACGATTAGAGCAAAAAGTTGCTCTCCCCATTCCCATCCCTGTTCCCATAACCGGGTTATCCAACACCTTCCGCTACTTCCCAGGGGAGATCATTGGAGTATCGCCAGGCCCGCTCCCCCGGCTGAGGGTCGCTATGTAGCTTTTTAGCCCCCCCCCCCTCATTTTTTTTTACGTTTTCCCCACCTACGGCTGGTAAAATTATATCATTGTCTTCGGGCATTTATTTTATTTTCAGATTGGATTATGCCTTTTGTACATTAGTGGTGAAGGAAGGGGCTCATTACTTTTCATTCTTTTCAGGTTGCCATAACTTAACAAATGTCTCCCCAGCGTGCTTGCGCTGTCTTCGCGGCGTCGCAAACGCTTCTACTGACAGTTTCAATAACGCCCAGCAAAAACGTCGTCTCGCTGCAATGGCAGATTGCACTAAGCCGTGGTTGGAAAAGAGCACGAGAAAACCGCCGCTTGCCAGCGTAAACTTCGTCGGTGCCCTGGTCGCTCTTCGTCGTTCCCAATTTTTTACTTTCACTTCGAAACGTCTGGCGCTTACTTCCAAACAGCGCCTTCAAGAATCATGCGTAGGGAATCGTAACAAAGCAAAATGCATCGCAAGCGCAAGTTCGAGTGCCCACTTAGGTCGAAGGTTTCAATAAAAAATAAAAATCTTTGCGTACCGACCGTGTGCGGGGCTGACTCGGGATGCCGCACATCCATTTCCGTGGCGATCTTTTGCAACAATCTATTCCTCAGCGCCATGTTGAAGTGGTCAGCGTGTTCAATATTCGATATAGGTTGGCAGCTCTTAACTAGCGCTGGAAACGTGACGGTCCCTTCGTCGCTGAGCGCCTTCTTTCCAACTACGCTCATATTAGCAGAAACAACAAAGAAAAGCGGGCACTCACGCACGCACACACGCTAAAACATACAATAAAGACGCAGTGCAGCAAATACGGAGTGAACAACACAGTGAAGGAAACACGAAAAGGAGGACACACAATGCTGCACTCTAGATGCAAATACGGCTAAAGCGCGCCGAAACAAATGGCGCCAGCGTGGAGCAAAGTCGACTTCACTCCGGATAGCCAGCCAGACGAGCGCTGGGGGCAACGTTGACTGACCTAGAAGCAAAGCAAAAACAATCCCGGTCCGCCGCGAAGCCCGCGGACTGAATAATTCGCTCGCCTATTTCCCCGGTCCGCGGTACCCGCCCGGAAAAGCCCGCGCCGCCCGCTCAACGTCGCTCAGAGCAGTGACGTTCACGTCACGTGGCACGCGGAGAGCACTGGCGCGCCTGGACGATCCGCGATCCGGTCGGTTCGTCAGAATCCACCTTAAGAGACCGGGAGCGGCTGGAGTGGGTGAGGGAACAAACGCGTGCTAATGTCATATAAAGTTGAAACCAAGAGGAGGAATTGGGCTTTGGCTGGGCATGTAATGCGAAGTCAAGATAGCCGCTGGTCCTTAAGGGTAACGGAAAGAATTCCAAGAGAAGGCAAGCGTAGCAGCGGGCGGCAGAGGGATAGGCGAATGCATGAGTTTGGGAAGTTTGCAGGCACGGGATGGGCGCAGCTGGCAAATAACAGGATTAATTGAAGCGACATTTGAGAGGCCTTTGCACTGCAGTGGGCGTAGCCAGGCTGATGATGATGATAATGATGATCATGATGACGACATTGGTCTATATAGAGTAGGGGACTAAAGTTTCAAGACCATGTGCTCCGTAAAGGAAGGCAATAGGTTTAGTACTATAGTACTCGGCTAGAGCCGACACTTATTCAAATGAAAAAAAAAAACGGGCGGTTAAGTTTCGCCTCCAGAAGGCTTGCCAATAGCAGGCGGCGAGTATTAGAGCTATGGGCTTCGTTTTCAGAGCCCGCGGTTCAGCGACTTTGTCCCAGCCTGTTCCTACGCGTACGCGCTCAAAAGATATTTGTCCCTGTCTGTACATATCTCCTCACGCGCTGACAACTGTGTACGCCTCCAAGAAGTCGCAATTAAAAAACAGGCGGTTGTTTTTCGCGCTCACGGGAACGACGGCGCGAGTTTCACGCCATTTTTTTTTTCATAGTCGGGAATCACCTCCAGAGCCTCAAGGCAGAAGCTCACCTCGTATTTTTCTTCAGGAATTGATTAAACCTTGCTGCTGACCGTGAACGCACGGAACAAGGTCGCGTTTTTTGCTCCCGTCCACTTGCATCTCTTCGAAATGTGCTAGCTCCTGAACACGTGTCATAACGTTGATACATGACAGACTGATGATGATGACGTGTGGACATCCAGCGGTTATTATTTTTTTGCCTGTAGTTTATCGCGCAAAGCATCGATGGTAGATTTTGTTTCACGAGAGCGAGACACGATAACAGAATGGAATTATTCTGCAAACTTCTAGTGTCCCGGACGGAATCTGTGAAACTCTTCGGACAATTTTTGAGCTTCAAAAAGACGTATGCGAGCTCGAGATTTGGAATACTCGCCTCCTTGCAAAAGCTATTTTTATGCATTTCAAAGGTCAAAGTGAGCCTTCACCTTATCTTTAAAAATCTTTAGATCTTTAGATCTTTAGAAAGACAATACTTCTGCAAGAACCAACATTCTCACAAAACACAAAAGCATTACGCACATACTAGCTTTTTGTTCAAGCTTTCTAAATTCTTCTGGATTGATATGAGCGCTGTATAAAAATCTGTCGCTGAGGATGGGCAAAATACATGACGCTTTTCACCTCTCGGTGTTTATTTAGGCCATTATCCTCAGAGCCTGTGGACATTATAAGATGTGGGTGTCATAAACAAGAAAGAAACAATTGAAAATAAAAAGCAAAAAACAACAAATGTGAATGTAATAAATATAAATAGAGAACTCGTAAGGCGAAACGCGCACTATACTCAAGAACATGAATAAGATAAAAATTTGCGAAAAAATGGTTACTGATAGCTGTTCTAAATAATAACGTTATATAAGTGTTGGTAATAATAACGCTAAAATACCAGCCTTCTGCGTGAGAAGTCACATTGTGAAGATTCCTATAGGGTTTGAAGTGATTCCCGTTTAGGAGGACCGATACTTTTATTTAATTAAAACCAGGCGTATCCAATGCAGCGCAGCGGTGCAATGACGCTGCATATAAAATTTAAGCCTCTCCGTTCCCCTTCAGCACTGAGTAGGCGAAGCGCGTACTTACGATCTTCTCAAAGGTGGGCGCAAAAATACTTTATTGAGAGGCATCTTACAAAGTAAAACAGAAAGAGCAAGGTAAAATATTGCAGTGCTAAGAGATAGCGACCTTTCTTGCGTTACTTTTTAAGTATAATGTAGAAGCTAGAGGGAGTAATTAATATTTCCAAGACTTGAAATTGTCTCATTACTTGAGAATGAAACCCAACCCTTTTTCATGTGAATATTTGACGCATGGGTATACGAAACTGCCATTGTTTTTTCGGTGAGGATATTTGTTACTGGGGGACACATCAGGACAATATGGCGTTTATTCTTACTTTGAGCGCATCTTGTTTTCTCAAACTGTAGAACGTTTTACAATCAATGATCGCAGCAGAGGCTGCCAAACACGGCTTCTATTATCCGCAATTTTCTTGTATTTACTCTAAACCGCCAGTCGTTCGCGTTGCTGCCAGATAAAGTGAGAAAAGTGATTTTTGTTTTCTTTCGCAAGACAGACAAAAGGTAATCAATTACACACAACCGAAATGTTGGTCGAGAATGCTGTTCAAATACGCAGCAGCGGCAAAAGAGTCCAGAATGTCACGCAGAAAAGCAGAAGCAGTCACGGACCTTAGAACAGCTATATTCTTCTTGTTCAGATTCTTGACATCTAAAAAAATTTCAGATGCGAAATTTCAGACTGTAATCAATTAACTATGTCTGCATTAAGCCATTCCTTTTGATACATCGCCCTTATGTTGCTCATCCTTGGAGAAGAAATCCCAGAGAGACACATATGACATGCACTGAATATGATGCATCTTGTAAGACGATCTTTCCATTGTTTGAAATAAAAACATGTTGCTTGACAGCCCTAAGAAAGTGTGTTTGCTTCATATCTCATGTTCAGCCTCGCCAGGGAATGCGTGCCTGACGAGGCTGAACAGGCGATGCTTTATATGCATGCCTTGCGAAAAATGGCGAAAGACTGATGCACATGTTGATTTCACCACTGCAGTGAAGTACCTCCTGGGGAACGGAGAATATATTCTGATGTACCGATTGCCATTATAGAGCGATGTTCACGGCGTTTCATTGCATGTATGAAGAAAAAGAAAAGCCAAAGAAAAAATGCCTGCTTTTCCCTTGCCACGAATGCGGACTGAGATGACGGGCTTAGATGTTCCTACTTTGACTACGCGGGTTTAACAGAAGGAGTTTGGTGGGAAGAATGTGGCGAAATTGACCGCCTTGACGACCGTGAAGACCATGAAGTGCACGAAGAACAGGTCGACGCGAAATGGTGTTTGCGGGTAAAAAGAAACTGTCATGTTATCAACCTGGCAGCACGGGCCCGAAGCCCTCGAAGCAGTATTAGTGGATGAAGAAGAATATGTGCAATGCACAGCGCAAGAGTGGGTTGCAGCACGAGCCGTGCTCGGGTGCGGTGATAGCCTACACAAAATTGGCAAAAATGCAATGCATTGCGTTCAGTCTTTCTCTTGCAGAATGCAACAGCTGCATGCCAACGATAAGCTTCGAAACGAACAAGAAATTGCAAAGTTGTGCGCGTGCAAACAGAGACAACTCCGCACACAACCATGCTTGGGTTTGTCGCCTCACTAACGATATTTGGGAATCTCAGTGAGGCTCACTGTTTCGATAGTGATTTGAGGGAACCTCTGAATACTGCAAGTCTTCAGAGTCTCACCTGACGTCACCAAAGAAGCTTAGCCAGGATTTACCTTTTTTTTAATGCGGGTAAGAGACGCACCCGACTATAAAAATACTGCTCAGTAACACGCAAAGCCTCGAGCACACTCTTTATCAGAACAGAAAAGAGCGACGTCACTACCATAAGATGAAATCTAAATTTCACAATGCGATCATGAGAAGACAGGAATTGTGTTCTTGATGATACTATGACATAGGGGCTCAAGATATCAAGCGAATAAGATAGGAGATATTGGGCAGCCCTTTCGAACAGATGTTTTAAGCGGAATTGGATTGGTAAACGTGTGATTAAGAATCAGTCTTGTAGTTGCCGCTTTATAACGTAGTTCTGTGCGGTCAAACAAGACATCATCAATGTTTGCACTCCGAAATACATAAAACAAAAAATCATGGCACACTTTACCAAAAGCTCTTGTCAGACCAATGTGAATACGATTCACTTGATTGATCTTATCCGACAGTATTTAGCACACGAGAATGCGATATGAATATAATCTTGGATAATGCGGCCTTTGATCCCGCACATTTGGTATGGCCCTAATATATATAATGCCACAAGCTGCAGACGAGAAGAAAGAACCATGGCAAATATCTTATAATACATCCTGAATAAGAATATCGGTCAATACCCTTCAACAGTTTTTAACCAATGTCCGTCTTCGCCTCTGGAAAGCATTTGCGTCAGGAAAACTTCCTCCTCCTTCTGGAAGCTGCTGGAAATGGTGTTCAGCACTTGTTAGTTCATCAACTTGTTTAAAGGTATCTATTATTTCAAAAGACCAAACCATCCCTTCCTCCTAGCTCTGTTTAACAGGCGATTAAGTGCCCTTCTGCCTGTTCTGTTTGCACCCACTGATCATAGGAGTGAGGAGTCGCCGAAGCATTCCATTTCTTCGACGTACGGATTTCCTCAGAATCACTAAGCAGTCCATTTAAAAGACAAGTCAGAAAAGTTCTGATTGAGTTTGTATTTCCTGTACCATGCATTGGCAGCCTTAAGTCTCTTACCTAGACAACGGCATATTACAGTGGATGCAACGAATGCGCGTTCAATTGGCCGCAAAACTTTATTTTTTAAACGTTGCACGTGAAAGTTACCTGTAAAAATGTGGCTTTGTAAAAAAAGGAACTTTTATGCAATATTCTGTGAACTGTCGCTTGGGTCAGCAGCCAGAAACTATTGGTCATTGCTTTATATTTTGTCGTGATCCCATGTTTACTTTTAGTGAGATTCTTGAAAGGTTACTTAATAAGGACATCAGGATTAAGCCCAATACCATAAGGTATTTATCCACAATGAAAGGTTCTAAGGTTCCATGCGATCTTTTAGTGCTCATGGGACTGTTTAGTCTGTGTAAGGGCCGCATGACAGATCCCCACGCAGAGCCGCCACGTTCATCGATGTCTCTATGCAGAGATCAGTGTGCTGTGGTGTAGGGGGGGGGGGGGGGGATATGTTGCGCTAGATCAACCTCCTGCCTGGCTGCCTTTACTCAATGCATGTGTGTGTTTCCGAGAACTCTTATTTGCAGGCAAAGTCAGAGCAGGATACTGGTGTGACTGCGCATGGCGGGTTGCGGTATCCTGCCAGGTTAAATCGGGCGTAAAGCCTGTCAGGGTGGCTGTACTTCCTGCGAAGCTGATGTGCTCTCGCTGCCGCGTTTTCGACTCCAAATCACTGCTATTTCTTTTTCAACTTAACGAGGCGTCATATTTCCTGTTGCTGGGAAGTGGCAAAAATCTAAGTATGAGAAAGATCTTCGGTCGGTGTTGGTGAGCATGCGAGTCCTTTGGCGTTAAAACTGTATTCACCTTTGAATAATATTCCGCCAACCACTCCAGGCGCGAACACCCTACATACAGTCGCTGTTCTCGAACGGTCGGTAAAGCCAACGGCAAGCGGTGAGCCCAAGAGACCAGTATGGGCATATACCATGGTGAATGCAAAAATATTTATAAGTGTGTCAGATAGGATACAATCATTACTTCTACCTTTCACTATCTGCTTTTTCTCCTTAGGGGTCAGCTCACTGAAAGCACTAGCAGCACTCTCACCCTCTAAACATCAAAAGCGCATTAGGCGCCATATTACCGTAACCTTAGAATCGCGCCTGGTCTGGTATTGTATTGAATTCCAGGTGCCAATACAATGAAATGCGATCCGTAGTCTAATCGTGTTACACCTGCACGTTATACCCAATTTGCTTGCGGAACGGTCAGAAGCATCGATCAGAACGCTGTCTTGTTACAACGTCACTGGGCTTTAGAACGCTACGAGAATATTAATCACACCATGCTCCACGAAATATGCATCCAATAGCGAGTGCTAGATAACACCAACAGCATCGATAAGTAATTCAACTAATATTCGCAACCGAAAATACGATTCAGTTGGCATCAACTTTCTGTGCTCTTGGTGAAGCCTTGGTTGTCATGTGTTCAAGGCTGGTTTGCAGTCTAGGAATATAAAAAATATATTTCAGTAGAGCTTGCGAAAACGAACTGGTTTTGGGATATATCGTTTGTGTCGCATTCTGCCCATGGCTGTCCATGGCTCGTTGAAATAAATAGTATCTGTGAAAAACATGCGACAATTCAAACCCACTCTTGCATCTTGCACAGAGTCCTTTTTTTTTACTTTTATGCTGTGCATCTGTTTTCCTTTATGGTTTCAACGACGACATTTGTCTGCGCATTTTTTGTGCTTCTCAACTAACTCAACCTAACTGAAATGAGAGCCTCGAAAATGACGTCAAGAACCAGCGTGAGCGCACAGCTGCTGCGAATTTTTCCTTTAAGTATGCAACATGTGGATCTGAGGCATCAAACACGCGTTCTGCAGGCATAAAGCCTAGCTTTTGTTATAGGAACGTTCGAGATATTGAAGCTCTTTCCTGCACGTGCACACTCACACAATTCCTTCCAAGAATAGCGCAAACAAGGCAAGGACAACGGAAAGAAACGACAACACGAGCGCTGTACACAAAACAGCGCGACGTGAAGATGTTGAGCTTGCCATAGGTGATGCTGCAATACATTACACACTTTGCAATTTTTTCGCTGTATGCCACAGCGCAATTTAGAGTTGACTACACTCACCGCGCTCAAAATATGCTTCATGGCACAGGCGATGGGGGTTGTCTCGATGTTATTGGTTACTAGCGTCGCTATGCGTGAAAGTAAACCTTTTTTTTCTGCTTAGAGAACGTTCATAATAGCTGCCCTGAGCAGGCTAACTTTGTCATAGAAGTGTGCGTGCAGCAAACGCAGCAAAGGATCTGGGTTGCGCGCTGTGCGGGACTAGGAAAATCAAAACCAGCCTGAAAATTCGGCTCGTAAAGCTCTGTCTCGCTCGGTAATCATGCTCCTTTGCATTTGTTATTGAGCGAAGTGTAAATGCAGCGTTTTCCTTTTTGTACCGTATTTTACATGTGCTTTATCAGGCCCCTTTCTCCAGTCTCATAAGCTTACCTACTTACTAGATTAGTAGCTTAGAAGCTACTTGATTGGATCTAAATTGAATCAAACAATACAGCTATTTTGATTGTAGCGAAAAATATATTTTTGTACACGTTAAATGAAAGAGCTGCAAGCCTTGAGGGTTCTTTGGTCGCTCTCTGGCGTTCAAGTGAAGAAACTAAACTTTATTCATACGTATGCAATCTAATACGTAGTAATCGTAGTGGTCATACGTAGTAGGAATACGTTGTAATCTACATATTCCAGAACAAAAACAAACGCAATAACATGATTTTTTAAGGGCATTGTTCCTAACTTAAGTTTATATATTACACAAATAAAATGAAGACAATCGTCCAGTCATGCAGTCTATCGGCCTCTTGGCTAGTCTATCCGTCCACAGAGAGAAGACTAAGCCAATCTCGTCGACGATCAGCCACGACGACTGGCGGTCTATGTGGCCGTCTACCGCCACCCGTACACACCTCTGAGCAGGTTTGATGGTAGATGAATGCATTGGGCGATTGGCTGGCATTCATGTCAGATTGAAGTCGAGCCTTTGGGTAGCTGTGGCGTCGCATCAGTCTGCCCTGTCTTGGTTATAGTTTTTTTGGAACCATTGGAAGCGAAAGGTAATATTAAAGTTATGGGCTTCGTTTTCAGAGCCCGCGGTCCAGCGACTTTGTCGCAGCCTGTACCTACACGTACGTGCTGAGAAGCACTTTGTCCCAGTCTGTACCTATGTCCGCACGCGCAGAGCACTGTGTGCGCCACCAAGAAGTCGCAAGGAAAAAGCAGGCTTCTGTTTGTCGCGCTCATGTGAGAGACAGGGCGCGAGATTGACGCCCCTTTTTTTTAATAGTCGGGAATCATATTCAAATCCTCATTGCAGAAGCTCACCGCGTATTTTTCTGTTTTAATTGATTAAACCATGCTGCAGAACGTGAGGGCCCGGAACAAGGTTGTGTTTTTGTTCTCCCGTCAGCTTGAATTTCTTCAAAATATGACAGCCCCTTAACATGTGCCAGGACGTTGATACATGACAGACTGATGATGATGGCATGTTAATATCCAGCGATTGCTAATATTTTGCCTGTAATCTATAGCACAATGCACATCGATGCATGCTTTTGTTTCACAACAGCGAGATATTATATGGAATGGAGTTATTCTGCAAACTTATAGTATCATGGACAGAATCTCTGGAACCTTTCGGACAATATAAGAGCTTCGAGGAGACGCATGCACGCTTGCGATATATAATAGTCCGCACCTAGCAAAAACCATGTATATGCATTTGAAGGGTCAAACTGAGGCCTCACCTGATCATTAGAAACTTACCAAACAAAGACAATACATCTGCAAGAAGCGACATTTTCAAAAACCACTAAAACAACGTGCGCATATTAGTTTTCTGCTCAAACTTTCCAAATTCTTCTGGATTGATATGGGGGCTGTTTGACAATCTGTCGCTGAGGATGGGCAAAATGCATGACCCTTTTCATCTCTCGGTGTTCATTTATACCGTTACCCTGAGGACCCATGGACATTATAAGACGTTGCAGTAATATCAAACAAAGAAACAAATAAAAATAAAGCGCAAACAAACATAACGATTCAAAGTCATAACTATAAATAGAGAACATGTCAGGCGAAACTCGGAGCACACTCAAGAACATGAATAAGATAAAAATTTACAAAAAATATTTACTGACAGCTGAACTAAATATAATAATAAAATAATAATTGGTTTTGGGGGAAAGGAAATGGCGCAGTATCTATATCCTTGGACACCTGAACCGCGCCGTAAGGGAAGGAATAAAGGAGGGAGTGAAAGAAGAAAGGAAGAAGAGGTGCCGTGGTGGAGGGCTCCGGATTAATTTCGACCACCTGGGGATCTTTAACGTGCACTGACATCGCACAGCACACGGGCGCATTAGCGTTTTTCCTCCATAAAAACGGAGCCGCCACGGTCGGTTCTGATCTACATATTAACGTTAAATTATAAGGGTTCATAATATTCAAGTTAAAATACGAGACTTCTGAGTGAAAAGTCACTTTGTGAAGATTGCTAATGGGTTGGAAGTGATTCCCGTTTGGGAGGACGAAAGCATTCTTTTCCATCAAATGCCACTCGTATCGAATGCAGCGCCTGCGGTGCTAAGACGCTGCAAAAAAAATTCAAGCCACTCAGTGCCACTTCGGCACTGAGCAGGCGCAGGCACGTACTCAAGATCTTCTCAAAGGAGGGCGCCAAAACACTTTATTGAGAAGCATTTTACAATATAACACAGAAAGAGCGGAGTAAAAGAATGCAGTGTTAGGATATAGCGACCATTTTTTGCATTACTTTTTAAGTCTAATATAGAAGCTAGAGGTTGTAATTAATGTGTCTAACACTTGAAACTGTGTATGACTAGAGGAAGCAGCAACGGCGTGGAGGTAGAGCGTCCACCTCGCGTGCAAGAGGACCGGGGTTCGAATCCCGGTGCCGAGCAATTCTCCACCGGGTTTAAAAAAAAATCACCGCATGTCGATGAAATTGCATAACGAGGCCTGGGGTGCGGCCTGAACTCGGTGACCAGAACCGAAAACACACTCCCTCACCAGAACAGGACTTGGCCACACTGGTGTAGTACTTGGCCACAACCTTCAATGAACAAACCAATTAACCCTTAGCAGCGGAGGGTGCTGAGTATTTCTTGCTCCGAACAGGCTGCCATTGGAATCTGAACCTGGCCACGTTTAATGCTAGAACTTTATCTAGTGAGGCTAGCCTAGCAGTGTTGTTCGAGGAAGTAGAGGGGATTAAATTGGACGTGATAGAGCTTGGCGAAGTTATGAGGCCAGGTGAGGCGTATACAGTACTGAAGGACGCACACATTCTGTGCTATCGCGGATTAGAAGATACACGAGAACTAGGTGTGGGATTCCTCATTAATCAGGATATAGCTGGCAACGCACTGGAGCTCTATAGTATTAACGAGAGGGTAGGAGCTATCGCAATTAGGCTGAATAGTAGGTACAAGCTGAAAGTGGTGCAGGCCTATGCGCCTACATCCAGCCATGATGACCACACCGTTGAAAGTTTGAATGAGGACGTAGAATCGGCAACGAATAAAGAAAATCCCAGTACACTTTACTGATGGGCGACTTCAATGCGAAGGCTTTCAAGAAACAGACTGACGACCATGCGGTAGGTGACTATGAGATAGGTTCTAGAAATAGCAGGGGAGGGTTATTTGTAGAATTCGCAGTTAGAAATAATTTACGGATTATGAATACCTTCTTCCGCAAACGAGAAAACAGGAAGTGGACCCGGAACAGCCCCAATGGTAACACTAAAAACGAAATTGACTTCATATTATGTGTTCAACCTGACATCGTTCAGGATGTGGCCGTCCTCGGCAAGGTGCGTTGTAGCAACCACATAATAGTAAGGTATCGATATTAGCTTAGACTTGAAGAGAGAACGGAAGAAGCTAGTGAAGATGAAGTCCATTAACGAGTTAGCCGTAAGAGGGAGAGTACAGGAATTTAGGATAGCGCTGCAAAACAGATATTCGAGTTTAACTGAGGAAGGCGATCTTGATGTTCATACAATGAACGGTAATTTGACAGCCATCATTACGGAGTGCGCAGTAGAAGTAGGCGGCAGGAAAGTTCGACAGGATACAGGAAAACTATCTCAGGTGACGAAAGATGTGATTAAGAAACGCCAAATCATGAAGGCGTCTAACCCTACCGACAGAATAGAACGGATAGAGCTATTGAAATTATTAAATAAGCTCAAGGTAGCCGACATAAGGAAGTTCAATAAGGAGAGAATAGAGCATGCTCTAAAGAACGGAGGTAGCTTAAAAGCGGTGAAGAGGAAACTAGGCATAGGTAACAACCAGATGTATGCGCTAAGAGACAAGCAGGACAATGTCATTAGCAATATGGATAAGGTAGTTAACGTAGCCGAAGACCTCTACAAAAATCCGTGCAGTAACCAATGTAATCAGAGCGTTAATGAGAAAGACAGTAGTGCGCAACAATGCCTCATTCTACCTGTAACGAAAGAGGAAGTAAACAAAGCCTAAGGAGCAATGGAAAGGAGAAAGCAGCTGGGGAGGATCAGATAACAGCAGATCGGTTGAAGGATGGAGGGGACATCGTGCAAGGAATACTAGCCACCCTGTATACGCAGTCTTATGACCTCGACCGCACCAGAAGCTTGGAAGAATGGAAACATAATCTTAATTCATAAGAAGGGAGACGCCAAGGACTTGAAAAATTACAGACCGATCAGCTTACTATCCGCTACCTACAAGGTATTTATAAAGGTAATCGCTAATAATGTAAGCGCAACCTTAGACTTTAATCAACCAAATGATCAGGCAGACTTTCGTAAAGAATATTCTGCAATAAATCATATTCCCACCATGAAACAGGTGATAGAGAAATGCGCAGAATATAACCAACCTCTATATATAGCCTTCATTGAATACCAGAAAGCATTCGACTCAGTGCAAACCTCAGCAGTCATAAAAGCATTGCGTAATCGGGGGTAGAAGAGCCTTATGTCAAAATACTGGGAGATATATATAGCAACTGCACAGCTGCTATAGTCCTCCAAAAAGTCAGCAATAAAATTCCAATAGGGAAGGTCGTCAGGCAAGGGGACACGATTCTCCAATGCTATTCACCTCCTGTTTACAGGAGGTATTCCGAGGCATGAATTGGGGAACAGTTGGTAATAAGAGTAAAGGGAGAATACCTAAATAATCTTCGATGCGCTGATGACAGTGGCTTGCTGAGTCACTCAGAAGGTGAACTGCAAATCATGATCAATGAGTTAGACTGGCAAAGCAGAACGCTGGGTCTAAAAGTTAACATGCAGAAAAGCAAGGTAATGTTCAACAGTCTAGCCAGGGAACCGCAGTTCATAATTTGGAGCGAGAGCCTGGAAGTTGGAAAGGAATACGTCTACTTAGGGCATGCAGTGACAGCTGACCCTGATCAGGATCATGAGTGGAAAATCACTAGAATGATAAGAATTGGGTGGAGCGCATATGGCAGGTTCTGTCTGATCATGAGCGGCAGTTTACCAATTTCCCTCCAGAGAAAAGTGTACAACAGCTATATCTTCCCGGTACTCACCTACAGGGCGGAAACGTGGAGGCTAACGAAAAGAGTTCAGCTTAAGTTAAGAACAACGCAGCAAGTTATAGGAAGAAAAATGATAAGTGTAACGCTAAGATACCGGAAGCCGCCAGGGTGGGTGAGGGAACAAACGCGTGCTAATGTCATCTATAGTCGAAATCAAGAGGAAGAAATGGGCTTGGGCAGGCCATGTAATGTGAAGGCAACATAACTGCTGGTCCTGAAGGGTGACGGGGTGGATTCCAAGAGAAGGTAAGCGTAGCAGGGGGCGGCAGAAGGTTAGGTGGGAGGATGAGGTTAAGAAGCTTGCAGGCAAATGGTGAATGCAGCTGGCAAAGGACACGGCTAATTGGAGAGACATGGGAGAGGCCTTTACGCTGAAGTGGGTGTAGTAAGGCTGATGACGATGATGACCAGAAAAAGAAACCGAACCATTTTTCATGTAAATGTTTGACGCATTGGTAAACTAAACAGCAATTGTTTTTTCTGTGAGCACATCTGTTACCGGGTGAAACATCAGGACAATACGCTGTTTGTTCTTACTTTGAACGCATCTTGTTTTCTAGAACTGTAGAGCTTTTGACAATCAATTATCGCAGCAGCGGCTGTGAACCATGCCTTCAAGTACGCTTTCTTTTCTTGTATTTATTTTAAACCGCTACTTGATCGCGTTGCGTCCAGGTAAAGTCATAAAAATTGTTTTGTTTTCTTTTGCAAGACAAGCAGAAAGTATAATTTACACCCAACCAAAATTTTGTTCGAGAACGCCGTTCAAATACGCAGCAGCGGTTAAAGAGCCCAGAATGTCACGCAGAAAAGTAAAAGCAGTCACGGCCCTTTGTACAACTATATTCTTGGTTTTCAGGTTCTTGCATTCTAAAAGAATTTCAGATGCGCGTTTTCAGATTTTATAATCATTAAACAGTGGTTGCATTGAGCCATTCCTTATGATACATCGCACTTATGTCGCTCTTCTCTGGAGAAGAAAATCCAGCGAAACACAAATGGCATGCGCTGAATATGACGCATATTGCAAAACGCCCTTCCCACAGTTTAAAGAAAAAACATGTTGATTTCACATTATTATAAGAGAGTGTGCTTGCCTCATATCTCATGTTCAGCCTCGCCAGGCAATGCGGGCCTAGCGAGGCTGAAGAGACGATCCTTTAGAGGAAGGCCTTGCGAAAGGTGGTGGAAAATTGATGCACATGTTGATTTTACCCCTTCTGTGAGGTGCCTCCGGGTGAACGGAGAATATTTTCTGAGGCCCCCACTTTCATTATAGAGCGACATTATTCATTGTATGTTTCAAAGAACGATGCCAAAGACAAAAATGCCTGCATTTCGCTCGCTGCGAATGAGGATAAGATGGAGGGCTTAGATTCTGCTAATTTCAGTACGCCGATTTAACAGAAGGGCTTTGGAGGGGAGAATGTGGCCAAATTGACGGCCTTCATGACTGTGAAACCATGAAGTGCATGACAAAGAGGTCGACGCGAAATGGTCTTTGTAGGTAAAAAAAAACTGTCAGGTTAATGACATGATAAGGTTAAAAAGCTCTGTAAATAACTTATATTACATGCTGCATAAGAATATCGGGCATTAACCTTGAATAGTTTTCAACCAATGTGCGTCTGCGCCTCTCGAAGTCCTTTTCGTCGAAAAAACTTGTTTCTCCCTCTGGAAACTGCTGGAGCTGGTCTCAGCACTTGTTCGTTCATCAGCTTGTATAAATTCTTTTCTTCTTTTAAAAGAGCAAACATCCCTCCTCGTAGCTGTGTTTAACAGGCGATTAAGTGCCCATTTGCCTGTTCTGTTTGCGCCCACTGATCATAGGAGTGAGGAGTCGCCGAAACGTTCCATTTCCTCGATGTACGGTGTTCCTCAGAATACCTAAGCAGTTTATGCAGAAGACAAAAGTTCTGATTGAGGCTTTATTTCCTGTACCGTGCATTGGCAGTCTTACCTCTCTTATCTAGACAACAGGGTATTAAAGTGGGTGCAATGAATGTGCGCTCAATGGGCCGCAAAGACTTTATTGTTTAAACGTTACACGTCAAACTTATGTGTAAAATCGAGGCTTTGTAAAAAAAAGGAATTTTGTGCCATAGTCTGAGAAGTGTCACTTGGGTCAGCGTACAGAAACTATTGATCATTGTTTTATATTTTTCAGGATGCCGGATTTATTTTTGTTGACATTCTTCAAGGGTTACTTAAAAGGGACATTAGGATTATGCCCTATACCATAAGGTGTTTATCCATAACGAAAGGTTCTGAGGTCCCATGCGATCTTTTAGTGCTCATGGGACTCTTTAGCATGTGGAAGAGCCGCTTGACAGATCCTCACGTAGAGCCGCCACGTTCATCGATGTCCCTATGCAGAGAGCAGAGTGCTATGGTGCAGGGGGGATTATGCTGCGCTATAGATCGACCTCCTGCCTGGCTGCCTTTACTCGAAGCATGTGCGTGTTTCCGAGAACTTTTATGTGCAGGCAAAGTGAGCATGACTGTGCATGACGGGTAGCGGTATCCGACCTGGTTAAGTCGGGCTTAAACATGTCAGGGTGGGTGTACTTCCTGCAAACCTGATGTGTTCGCGCTGCCGCGTGTTCGACTCCGAGTCACTGCTATTGATTTCATTTCTTTTTTAACTTAACTAGGCGTCGGTGTTGCTTTTTCTGGGCAGCGGCAAAAATCTAAGTATTAGAAAGACCCTCGGCCGCTGTTGGTGAGCCTGCGAGTGCTTTGGCGCCATAACTGTAATCGCGCTGAATATTATTTCGATAACCACTCTAGGCGCGAACACCCTACATACGGTCGCTGTTCTTGAATGGTCGGTAAGGCCAACGGCATGCGGTGAGCCCAACGGGCCAGTATGCGCACATACCATGATGAATACAAACAAGTTTACAAGTTGGTCAGATAGGGTACATCCATTACTTCTCGCTTTCACTATCTCCTTTTGCGCATTAGGGGCCAGCTCACTGAAAGCACTAGCTGCACTTTCGCCCTCTAAACATCAAAAGCGTATTATGCGTCATCTTACCGCCACGTGAGATTCGCGCCTGGACTGGTTTTAGTGTATTGAATTCCATACGGCAATAAAATGAAATGCGGTCTTCAGTCTAATCGTGTTGCATCTACGCGTGAAACCTAGTTTGCGTGCGAAATGGTCAGAAGCAGCAATCAGAACGCTGTCTTTTAACAACGTCACGGGGCTTTAGAATGCTACGAGAATACTACTCACACCATGCTTCATGAAATATGCATCAAATAGCGAGTGCTAGATAATACCAGCAGCATCGATAAATATTTCAACTAATATTCGCAACTGAAAATACGATTCAGTTATCATCAACTTTCCGTGCTCTTGGTGAAGCCTTGGTTACTATGTGTTCAAGGCTGGTTTGCAGTCTAGGAATAAAAAAAAATACATTTCAGTAGAGCCTGCGAAATCGAACTGGTTCTGGGAAATATTGCGTGTGTCGCATTTAAAAAAAAAACTAGAAAATAATTGCTTTCTTCTAGGGTAGTGATCATTGACCTGCTGCATAATACAGTTTGCTCTATGCGGCACACATTTTAAATCATTTTCGCGCTCCAGCCTGCGTTCAAGTATTGGCTGAGCAATTTCTTCATCTTATTGCGCAGTGACGTAGTCCTTGGAATATTCACCTCCTTAACCATGCGCGTTTTGATCCAGTGCATCATGGTCGATGTTCTAAGTGCTTAATTATTTTTGCTGCAGTAGTGTTTAAAAAAGTCTGGAATAGTTTTTTGCAACTGAGTTCTCTTCCACCTCAAAAAGAAACTCACAGTGTCAAGACATGTGACTGCCATGTGAGTGCCAGAAAACTAGTGGTAATGTACAGTATTTACGACGGTAAAATATAAGCTGAAAAAAAAACCCGTGTTTGCATTTTTTTTTTACCCGCCGCGGTAGCTGAGTGGCTCGGCTACTGATCGGGAGTTCTGGGGTTCAAACTCGACCTCGGCGGCTGCGTTTTTGTGGAGGAAAAACGCTAAGGCGCCCGTGTTCTGTGCGATGTCAGTCCACGTTAAAGATCCCCAGGTGGTCGAAATTATTCCGGAGCCCTCGACTACGGCACCTATTTCTCTCTTTCTTCTTTCACTCCCTCCTTAATCCCTTCCCCTAAGTCGTGGTTCAGGTGTCCAACGATATATGCGACAGATACTGCGCCATTTCCTTTCCCCAAAAACCAATTATTATTATTATTATTTTCCTTTTAGATTTAGCGCGCACTGTGTATGTACACAGCTCACGAGAATTTTTCCTTCATGCAGGACTTGGAATACGAATAGCACTTTTATTCCTGAAAATCAACCAACGCTGTAAGTAAAGGCTCCGCCAAAACATCACCTTTTTAGCTGTGCTTAGCAAGGAACCAATGAAAAATTTGACGCAGTACCTTCTTGCCTAAGAAACTGCAGGATATCTGCCAATCGCTCGTTGAAATAAATAGCATCTGTGAAAAACATGCGACATTTCAAACCCACTCTTGCATTTTGCACAGAGTTCATTTTTTTTTTACTTTTATGCTGCGCATCTGTTTTCTTTTATGGTTTCAACAACGCCACTTGTCTGCGCATTTTTTATGCTTCTCAACTAACCCAACCTAACTGAAATGAGAGCCTCGAAAATGCCGTCAAGAACCAGTGTGTGCGCACAGCTGCGGCGAATTTTTCCTTCAAGTGTGCAACATACGAATCTGAGGCATCAAACACGTGTTCTGCAGGCGTAAAGCCTAGCTTTTGTTATAGGAACGTTCGATATATTGAAGCTCTTTCCTGCACGTGCACACGCACACAATTCCTTCCAAGAATAGCGCAAACAAGGCAAGGACAATGGAACGAAACGACAACACGAGCTCTGTACACAACACAACGCGACGTGAAGATGTTGAGCTTGCCATAGGTGACGGTGCATTACATTACACACTGTGCAATTTTTTCGCTATATGCGGCAGCGCAATCTACAGTTGACTGTACTCACTGCGCTCAGGCGATGGGGTTGTCTCGATGTTATTGGTTACTGGCGTCGCTTATGCGTACAAGCATACCTTTTTTTCGGTTCAGAGTACATACATAAAGTTAACTTTTTCATAAAGTTAACTTTTTCATCAAAGTGTGCATGCTGCAACAATTCTGCAACAGTTCTGGGTTGCGCGCTGTGCAGAACTAGGAAAATCAATAGCTGCCTGGAAAATCTGCTCGTAAAGCTTCGTCTCGATCGGTAATCATGCTCCCTTTGGTGTGTTTTTGATCGAAGTATAATTGCGGTGCTCTCAATTTGGTACAGTGTTTTACATCGTAGGAATTACGGCACATGTGCTTCATCATGCCCTTTTCTCCTGTCTCATAATCTTACCTACTTAGTGCGTTAGTAGTTTGGAAGCCGCATGATTGGATCTAAATTTAATCAAAGAATACAGATATTTTGATTGAATTGAAAAATATAACCTTACGCGTGCTACATGCCAGAGCTGCAAGCCTTGAGTACTCTTTTCTCGATTTCTGACGTTAGGGTGAAGAAACGGAACTTTATTCGTATTACTACGTATTCCTGAACAAGAACAAAAGTGAAAACATGGTTTTTTAAGGGCATCATTCCTAATTTGAGTTTATATTGTACACAAATAAAATGAAGACAATCGTCCAGTCATCCAGTCAATCGGCCTCTTGGCTAGTCTATCCGTGCACAGAGAGAAGACTAAACCAATCTCGTCGACGATCAGCCACGACGACTGGCGGACTACATGGCCGTCTACCGCCGCCCGTACAAGCCTCTGAGGAGGTTTGGCGGTCGGTAAATGCATTGGCGATTGGCTGGCATTCAGGTGAGATTGAAGTCGAGCCATGGGAAAGCTGTGGCGTCGCATCAGTCTGCCCTGTCTTGGTTATAGTTTTCCTGGAACCATTGGAAACGAACGGTTGGCGGGTAGTCCAAGCAACATTCATCTGCTTGTGAAGAAAATAAGGAGGTTAAAGGAGATTTTTGAATCCATCCTACATGATAACAACTTTCCTGGAGATACGTAGCAATGGGCGAACACAAAGAGTCCACGCCTGATTTGCGACTTTGTAGCATGCGACTGAAGCTAATTATTCACATAAACCTAAAAATGAAAACAAAAGCGAAAGCAAACCGCCACATGACTGGCTGGAAGGAGCATCACTCGTTGGCTGACTCGACCTCGTTTCGAATTCTAGTACAAAAAACAAAAGCTGGGAGCCGGGATGTTGAATTCGATGTAAAAGGAAAGTCGGCCGCAGCGGACAATAATTCGTAGTTTCTAGGAATGCTGGGAGCGTGTAGTGCGAGTGGGTAGTGGTGGTGGTAAAAACATTTATTAATTATAGAGAGAGGTGTTGGGGTCCGTGACCTGAAGGGTCACGCCCTTACAACCACTAGGTGGGGATGCCTAGTCAGGCACCCCATTGGCGGTTGCCGCAGCCCGGGCACGCTGCGTTAAGGCCCTTTGGGCCTGGAGGGTGCAGCAGCCGGACAGGGTCGTCTCCCAGTCCTCTCGGGTGGGGTTTGGGATAGGGGGTAGGGATGGGTTCTGCTGGCAGGCCCACACGATGTGGTAGGTGTCCGACACCTCCCCACAGTGTGAGCACCGCCCGTCGAATTGAGGATTGAAATGCTTTAGAGTTGCCGGGCACATCATCGTGTTAGTGAGCAGGCGCAGGAGTACCCGCTCGCTAGCCTTCCCCAGCCCTTTGCAAGGAGTGGGAAGAGTTTGGAGGGTGGATTTGTAGTAATCGCATATTTCCTTAAAAGTGTAAACCGGATTGAAATCGGACTCCTGGTCATCGTCGGGTCCCGAGGGAAACGCCCGGAGAGAGAGCGCGCGGGCGGCGGCGTCGGCTGCTTCGTTTCCGTGGAGGCCTTGGTGACCTGGAGCCCAAATAATAGATCGGTGCGCAGGATCGGAGCCTCGGCTACAATTTTCATAGATGCGATAAGCCAGGGGAGTAGCCCACCCTTGCTCGACGTTTCGACAAGCCCCTCGCGAGTCGGTGATTATGTATTTGGAGGAGTAGTCGGAGGCTGCCAGGGCGATGGCGACCTCTTCGGCGTGAATTGCTGACTGGGCCTTGAAAGTAAGGGCGTCTACTGTTTTGCCCTCGTGGACGACCGCGGCCGTGTACCATCCCTTGGGGTCCGGGCCGGAGGCGTCCACGTAGAAGACTCCTGGTTTATTCCCAAAATGGCGGTCCAAGGCTTCCGCCCGCGCCTGTCGCCTGCCATTATGGTCCTCTTTGGACATGTTGGTGGGGAGAGGCCGCACGTGGAGGGCGCGTCTCCAGTGTACGGGAAAACGGCATCTCTCCTCTGTGAATTGGGTGTGCTGGATGTGAAGTCGGGCCAGAAGGCGGCGACCCGACCCTGTCTTTGTGAGACGAGTGTATTGGCTGGTGAGCTGGGCCTCTGCTATTCAACATAGCCATGATGCGCCTACCTGCCCTGCTGGGTGCCGTCGAAGGGGTCCAGCACGCGCTGTACGCCGACGACATCACCCTCTGGGCTACGCAAGGATGCCTAGGGGACATGGAGACCAGCCTGCAAACGGCTGCCAGCATAGTGGACCGCTATGCCCGGGACTGTGGTCTGCAATGCTCCCCGCAGAAATCGGAATTCGTGCATCTGCGCCCCTCGCGCACATGCTCGACACAAATCAATCTCTCCCTGTAAAGCGGCCCCATTAACGAATCCAAGAAAATCAGAGTCCTCGGACTCTTCATACACAACCAGCGACGTTGCGACACAACACTCGCCAAGCTACGGCAGGTGGGGGACCAGGTGGGCCGCATGGTCCGCCGGGTTTCCAACAAGCGCGGTGGGTTACGATGCAAAGACGCCTTACGGCTGGCGAACGCATTCGTGACCAGTCGAATCTTGTATTCGACTCCCTACCTCCACCTGCGGAAACAGGAAGAGGATGCTCTCGAGGTCATCCTCCACAAAATCATGAAACGCGCGCTGGACCTCCCGGTCTCTACCTCTACCAGCCACCTCATGGGACTGGGGATGGTGCGAGTCCCCGCGGTGAACAGACGAGCTCCGATTCTTCTCCAGTGCACTTTTAAGTGTCTTTACCGAATTTTGTTAGCACTCACTTAGGGTCAGATACGAAGAGCTCACCATTCTGGCTACAAAGAGTGTGAAATTTTGTGATCCGCTGCTGTGGTACAGTGGGGTTTTTTTTCAGCTGTTGTTCCCAAGGTCGTCTGTATTTCAATGACTGTGGGATAACAAATCATCTGTGTGCTACGCTATGTCAGCGTATATTGAAGGCCAGAAGTGGTCTAAATTATTCAGGCGCAATCCACCATGGTGTTCTTCATAACCAATGAGTTGCTTCAGGACATTTATCTCAATGGAGTATCGCCTTTAAGCCGTATGGAATGCTCACATTGTTTATCTTTGCCAAGTTTCCTTGTTAGCGTTTAAGGGCGCATTTGTGGCCTCCCTCACCCGTTCTCTTCTCTGCGCTCGTGCAACCTTCCGGTGTCTACTTTTGTCCTCTTTGTTAGTGAGGGCTTCGAAGCGAAAGTTTCACTACGCTCGGCAAAGCAGTCGTTGTGTAGGCCGGAGAATAACCTTGAAGGACCTTCAGCCATCAAAGGAGAGCCGTGTATGACCATATGTGGTACAGTTATGGTGGCGAACCTTTGACCCTTGGCCCCTTACCTTGACCCATGAACTTTAGTTGACATTTGAGCTTTGGCCTCTGACCTTTGACATTGGGTGGCCGTTGGGTTCACCTTTGACATGAAAGAACATCCGATGGGGTGAAATGAAGCCGCGTGATGACATCCGATGGGGATATCATTAGACCATGTGATGCAACGCCATATCCACGTGGTCTTTACGTTTTATATAGAAAGGCTGTCGCGAGCGTGTAGCGGAGCTGCCATGAACGAGCCGAAGACGCTTAGGAAACGTCCTTACTTTTCGCTAAATTCCAGGGTTACCGAAGTTAAGCCACTGCCATTTTTTTATGTGGTTGCATCGTCGCGGGCGTTGCCTCATTCCAATTCGGCCATTTACATTCCTTATACCACCCGACCTCCCTGAGATGGAACGCGTAACGGCTCTGGAGAGAAGAATATGAAAGGCTATTGGGCAGAGAGGCCGAGACGCCGAGATAATTAAAAAAAATAACTGACCGTTCCGTCCTCGCGATAGGCTAAAAAGAATGTAAGAAAATGTTGGAAGTGTTTCTTAGGAACAAAACTCACTGTGTACGCATTACATCAATGCACTGAACCTAGACAGATTCGTGGAGTTGGGTAATTCACGTACAGCGTGCACTGAAAGCTTCTTTTTTTTGCATTCTTCTAGTACTGCAATGCACTGAAAGCCCAAGAACAACACATGAAATTAAATTATGTGTGAAATAGAGGTCTGCGTATGCAACTTGTTTATTGGTGTCTTGCTGAATAGGTGAGATGATGGTAATGCACCAAAACTCAAGGAAGCTGGTCTTGTTGTCCATTTTCCTTAATGCTGCCCTTTTCTCTGTCTGCAACAAGCACGACCAGACCCAGCTCCCGTGGCTAGAAGGTTCGCATTAGGAGCTTGGTGCATATCATAAAGACGATGGTCTGGGCAAAGCTGCCACGGAAAAAGTATACTTTGAATTTACTTGTTTTTATGTGTTGAATTCCTTGCCAAAAATAAATTAACTTTTATTATACCTTGTTTTGCCTGTTCGGCAGAGACACTAATGTTTCCTAAATAGCTTACTCGATGTTGCGCTAACATATAGAATTCGGCACTGAAATCGAATATTAACATCTCCGTGACAGTCGCGACGCGACAATAGTACTTTTCTAAGACTTCCACCAGCAACCTCTTAAAGTGCATCTGTAGAAACTGTAATTCAGTTCACATGCGGTAAGGCACCTCTACGTCACGTGACGTTACTACCGACTTAAATGAAGGATATGTCCGTTCGGTGCGCAGTTTTCCCCTAATATAATAAATATAGGAAGGCTGCTACAAAGGACTTAGACGACTGCCGTTTTTAGATCAGAAATAAAGCAATACGCCAAGAATTACGCGATTGTCATAAGTAGAGCAGTTTCATATGAAGAAGAGATGTGAGAAAATAGAGAGGAAACACAGAGGAATCGAACGCCGCCCCCTGCTGCTGCTGTCATCTCTCACTCGTCCCTGGAGATGGGACCGAGTGGGTCCCGAGATGTTTGGCTGCTAATAAATATTGGTGCGTGTCCATAGTATACTTGCAACACCTCATGATCGCGTTTTGTTAAAACTCAAGCCCACTGGCTGTCGAACCTGTGTTCCTCGTGCGTGCAACAAAATACGCGCTTTGTTTACATAAGCATTTGCGTGGCATTTGCTTCATGCGGCCGGCGGCCACGACTCTCGCCTGGCTCCCAAGGGTGCGTGGCCCCCACACGCCGCGTGTCTTCGTCTATCGAGGCCAGTCGTCGCGATTCTTGGATAGCAGCGGAGGCGTCAGAATCCTCAGGGTTACTGGGTCCCTGGACACTGCTTCTGGAGCCTGACACGGGCTCCTGTAAGCGGTTGCCAGAGTGGCGGGCAAATGTTTAGCCGGCCAGGGAATTCCCACCATGCCGAAATCGCCAAAAACAACCCTAGCAACACCTTCGTTGACTGCACAATCAACGTCGTAATGCAAATATGGTGTGTATTGATCTTAATCAATGGCTTATATAAGTTTTGTGTTTCTTTTACGTAAAAATTGCCTTTCAGAATTATTAAGGCGTTCATAGACTCTGCACTTTGCACGATTAATTTCTCATTAGCAATGTGCCAGTCAGAAAGTCAAATGCACTCCTAGCTTCCACGGATTGATTAGAAGGTTGATAAAAACAGTGTAGAATATTGTCACAAATGGATTGCAGAATCAAAAAGGCTAGGCACAGGCCACAAGGTCTCCCCGGCCGGCGATATTTTTAAGCACCAGATTAAACTCTTTACCGTAAAAACACAAGCGATCAGGCGTTGCTCTCGTCTTAGGAACAAATGTTAGAAATCCTTACATTTCGAACAATCTCCGAAGAAACCGCCGAAAATCCATCGAGAGCCCATCAAATAGGAGTAATATTTTCATTATTCGATCATGTGTTTCGGAGTTTGTTTTGTTTGTCTGAAAAATTTTGACATGTTTTAAGCTTGAAGAAGCATCAGAAATAAATTGAAAATATGTCTCTCAATGCCTGCCGAGCTTGTTGCAGAAGAGAAAAAACACATTTTATGGTTCGCGGCCAGTTTCGAGCACGTGTAGTGATGGTGGTTTATTCTGTGCTCTCCTGTATTCGTCTTAAAGGTTAAGTAAAATGCTCCTGCGTCGGTTAATAAAAATATAGACATTTTGAAACGCCTTTCTTCACTCCTCAGGCCAAAGACCCCGACGCTGTTTTTAATACTATGTAGGCATTTTCAGTACAAACACATCAGGAGACCGCATTAAATACATTTTATTTTCCTACTCAAGTTCCACCTACACATATGAACATGTTGAACAAATAGTAACGTCAATTCAAGCCTGGATTCATCCGCATAGAATGAATGTCAAATGGTGGGAATATTTATACGCAGAAAAACATGTTTGGCTGCAATTAAGCACTGGTGAACTTCAATCCGGGGCGACCCGGAAAGACTGGCGGTAGCGCCACACAGATGCCAGGTGTTTTTCGGAAAACAAAGTTTTCGTTCTTCGCCAGGTCTGATACGTGTCGCCTGGCCGAGCACATTAGCTTTTTGTCGAGTCCAGATGCATCCTTTAGTTTCACCATTTTATACACTTCCTGTAACATGTATTCACTGAATACTTTTTACTGTGGCAAAAGTATTATTGTATTATTGCGCATTTGAAATGTGTCCAAATCACCGCACCGTCTTCGCCTTAATGAAGGCACAGGCACCGTTTTTAGTCATGTGTGTATCTCTTTTTTCATAATATTTTCTCAGGTCAAATGTGTCGCCTTTGTTGTCATTTAGTCGCTCTTTGATATCAGCTAAAGGTGTCAATGGCTGCGAAAAAATTTGATTCAAGGATTCAGATTTATACTCTCGCGTAGAGAGTGAGTAATGTTCTCGTTTTTCTTCGCAGTAATTTGGGTGAAGGCAGTGTATAATCTTTCCAAATGACGTTCGAACATCTTCGCCACATCTATTGGTGCCTAATCAGCGCACTAGCATGCTTCAGCTTTAAGAAAGGCCATTTAAATTTTGACGCGAGCGCAGGCCAGATTGCTGTAAACAAATTAACGCTGCCAGCGCCTTTATTTTGTTTTTTATTCGCACAGACATCAGAAACGGAGAAAGCCTTATAGGCTCACATGCCACGTTGATGCACTGTAGAGCAAGAACTGCTTTCGAGAATTCACCATTAGTTAAATTAGCACTAACGATCACCGGAGAACATTGTATTCCTTCATCTGCCTTTTGCGGCCATTTCCGGTTTTATTGGAACAACAGGCGAAGTAGAGAGTACACATATAGCTGCCTTGGATAGGGCGTCCTTTTAGCCAGTGCAGTGTAGCATTCACGACATCGCTGAACTTCAAACTCTGTGTAGCGAGTGAAACGTGAATTATCTCAACTAGCAGAAACTTGGTAGCTTCAGAGGCGTCTTAAGTAAAAGATTTGTGCTTAAAAGAAGACCTTGTCGGTTGTGAACTTTGGGCGCGCCCAGTACTTAAAGTCTGGTTTCTTAAATGACATACCTTCTGGCTTACTAATTTACAAATCCAAGTGGCTCACCTTGCGCGCACTTGGTGGGGAAAGCAAGTCTCCTTCGCAGCCATACACAAACGTATTTTGTACACAACCCGTGCTTCCTCGACCCACGGAGCAAGCCGTTGCTGCGCGGCGGGTTCGAGAGAAATGGCAAGAGGCAGACCTCGTTTTCATTCTTGTACTCTATTTGACATCATAATAATTACAGCACATGCGCTCCATCATGGAATTTTCTCCAGCCTTATAAGCTTACCTACTTCCTGGGTTAGTGGCTTGGAAGCCGCATGATTGGATCTAAATTGAATCAAAGAATACAGCTATTCTAATTGTAGTGAAAATTGTGCGGCGTCCCTCATAGCCTGAGTCGCTTTGGGACGTTAAACCCCCATAAACCATAAAGCATAAAAGACGTAAAAACATGTTTTTTTAAGCGCATCATTCCTCATTTAAATTCATATATTACTAACAAAAATGAAGACAATCGTCCAGTCATCCAGTCTATCGGCTTCTTCACTAGTCTATCCGTCCACAGAGGGAAGACTTCACCAATCTCATCGATGATGAGCCATGACGACTGGTAGTATATATGGCCATCTACAGCCGCCTGTAAACGCCTCTGAGCAAGTTGGGTGGTCGATAAATGCATTTGTTGATTGGCTGGCTTTCAGATCAGATTGAATTCAAGCACTAAGAAGGCATCAGTCTGCCCTGTCTCTGTTACAGTCTTCCTGGAACGATTGGAAGCGAACGGTTTGCGGGTAGTCCAAGCAGCGTTCATCTGCTTGGGAAGAAAAAAAAAGGAGATTAAAGGATATTTTTGAATCCATCCTACACGAAAACAGCTTTCCTGGAGATACGTAGCGGTGGGCGAAAACGAGAGTCTACGCGTAATATTATTTCCGTAGCCCTAATTTGCGGCTTTGTAGTCTGGGAGTGAACCTAGTTATTCACGGAAACCTAGAAATGAAAACAAAAGCGAAAGCGAAGCCGCCACTTGACTGGCTGAACAGAATATCTCGCGTTGGTTGATTCGTCTTCTTTTAGGGGGCGGGTACAAAAAAAAAAAAAAGCGGGAGCCGGGGTGTTGAATTCGATGTGATAGAAAAGTCTGCCGCACCGGACAATACTTTGTAGTTTCTGGTAATGCTTGGAGCGTGCAGTGCGAGCACCCGCGGTAAAAAGACGAGCTCTGATTCCTCTCTTGTGCACTTATAGGTGTCCCTACCGAATTTTTTTAGTACTCGCTTCGAGGTCAGATACGAAGAGTTCACCAATCTAGCTACTAAAAGTGTGAAAATGTGTTAGCCGCTGCTGTGGTAAAGTGGTTTTTTCTCTCAGCTGTTGCTCAAAAGGTTGAGGGCTCGACCCTGGCTGCTGCGGTTGTATTTCGATGACAGTGGGATACCAAATTGCCTGCGTGCTACGATATGTCAGCGTAATATAGACCAGAATTGGTCTAAACTATTCACGTGCAATCCACCACGGCGTTCCTCATAACCAATGAGTTGCTTCGGATATTACTCTGAAAAGAGTATTGCGTTTAACTTACTAACCAAATATCATAAAGTATTCCACTTTTCAGTTTACATTGGCTCCATTTTGATTGTATTCTGAAAACATGTTTGATCGAGCGCCTCATAACCGCCTAATGGTAAAAAAATTAGCAGTGGCTTAGCTCGGCTATGCCAGGATATACGTAGCGAAAGCTAAGGCATACCTTGAGTAGCCTTGGTTAATCCTCATTGCATGTCCAGCTCAGTCTGGTTGTCTGGCTAGTTGTTGTCACGTGGTTCATCGCGAGGTTGGTCACGTGACCAGTCACGTGTTTGCCACGTGGTACGGTGCGACCACGGTGGGAATGCGAGCACGGCGAAACAGCTACTTCGAGGCCAATGTAGCATTTTCTAACAAAGATTTTGAGTTAGGCTAAGAAATTTTTTGTCAAAATGTACAAGCACTGCTTTTGGAGTCCCTCAGGAGTCCCTGTTTTCTTAACATATATTAATGGCATTACGCTAAGATAATATTATCAATGGGATTATTTGAAGATGATATTGTAACTCGCAGAGTAAAATCGAGCACTTCTGCCATCATCGCTCTGAAGAACGACCTCCATGAGCGTAGTCATTGGTGCGGTAGGAGGAAAATAGTAGTTAGCGCTGAAAAGACTGAACACCTGATGTTTCGTTCTTTTAATAACTTGAGTCATAATGCCAACACAGTAAAGAGTACAGCAGTTCTAACTGCTGCGCCGGTAAAATACATAGGCGGGAATTTTTGAACGCATGCTTTGAAGACCAGAGTTGCCGACTACCTTCCGTAAAATATTCTACACTCGATGTGGCCGCTTATGAATGCTGTAATATCCGGTCTCTTTAAACCTGATAGCTGGCCGTTGTGTTATTGTATGTTCGTTGCTATTTTATTGCTTATATATCCCCTGCTGTAACAGTCCGATTGGGATAAACAATATGTTAAATAAATGAAATAAATAAAATTTTTTGCTGGAGCCCTTCTATTTAATTATCATTTGCAAAGGTCTAAAACGCGTGTTCTCGTTAAACGCCCAGTGCAGGAAGCCAACCGGGACACATGGCTGCACGTATTCAACGCACTGTACAGACCTGGCCTAGAATACTCTTGAGCCGTCTGGAATCCTGATCATACCCATCTTATTAATATGTTGGGACCTCTTCAAAAGAAATATGCCCGGTTCATTATTTCACAGCACTCTCGGCATCAAAGTGCAGCAGCGTTGCAAATATCGCTCAGTCTCCAGCCTCCGGTCACGCGGAGAAAACTGAGCCGTTTATCCTTGTTCCATGCACACTACCATAGCAACACACCGTTTTCATATTCGCATATTCTGCCGCCATCGCCCACATCGGCTCATATAAACAATATAAAAATTATTAAACCTATTTCCGTTCGAACAGAATCATACAACGATATTCATCTTTGGTCCTGACTGTTTTAATGGTATTCGCTTCCATCTGTTTTCCTATTCTCCACCGTAGTCCTTTAAAACAGCTCTGCTCTGATATATATCATCTTGCAACCTAGAGTAATCGTGATTTGTCTCTTGTGGCTTATTGTGCATTTTTCTTTCTTTATGTGTCAGCCGTTATGTTCAGACGCACATCTCGGCAGACAGCTGAACGGCGGTCTAACCCAAGGGATAAAGGGCGGAGTGAAAAAAGAAAGAAAGAAAAGTGGCGCCATAGTGGAATAACCACGCCCTTACGGAATGCATTATTTTTCAACAGTGTTAAAAATTTTTCTCAGCAAGGTATAAAAGAGAAAACATGTTTTTTTTAAAACTCCCAACAAGAAAAAAATAGTGTTGCAATTATTGGATACACGTCTAAGTACGACTAAAGTTCAGTTTACTTTCTTGCGAGATCCGAACTGCCTCTTTTGTGAAATCGCAAAAGCGGTGCTCCTCACCTATTGTGACATACGTTTTTTTCCACAAATTCTTCAGCGTTTGTTGCTAAACTAAGTGCTATTGCTTTGTGTCGACAGATTAGCCCGTTGCATCCAAAAATTGGTTTGAGAACAAACTGTCACGGGACCTTGATTACCTTTCTTATCTGATGTAACGCACCTGCGCTACACTGCGGCTGTAGAAGACGCATGAGGCCGTGGACGAAGAAGTAAAAGCGGCTGTGAGACGTGGCTTCTGTAGTAATCGATTCCGCTCCACAGGGAAAAAAACAATGTGAGCAACAAAAGACCTCTCAGCCCTCTCCTTCGAATAGCGTTATGGACGCATCCTCTATGGATTGTATTGATATGGAGTATGATCTCCGCGCCCAGAAACGAAGTGGGTCTCCTCTGAATATTGCAGGTCCATCTTGCCCCCAGTCAAAGATAAAGAAAAGTAACGCAAGTCAAAACGCTAAGATCAGGATTCTAGAAAAGGCAGTCGCGGCTGCGGCACTTCCGCCAAAATAGGGTTCTTAAGTGTACTCCAGTGGAATTGTCGATCTATATTCTCCGCTTCAACAGATTTAAATTGCCTATGCAATCAGCTTCTACCAGATTTAGTTGCTTTACAGGAAACATGGCTAACTTCAAATTTCAATTATCATCTCAAGGATTACCGTCCGTTCCGGCTTGACCGGTCATCACGCGGGGATGGGTTGTTAGTGCTCATACCTACAAAGTTTTGCCACAGGGCATGCATTTCTTTTCAATATGCGGACAATGAATGTGAAATCCTTGCGGTTGACCTCAGTTTCCCAGGTCAACAGCCCTTTACGGTAGCTAATGCATATTTCCCGTCTGGTGTGCGTGACACTCGGCCCCTTGACTCACTCATGTCTAGTAGCCGATCTCAGGTTCTATTACTTGGCGACTTCAATTCGCACCATGTGACTTGGGGGTTTAAAACAGACAGCTTTGGTTCTAAGCTATTTGATTGTTCTTCTGGCAACAACTTGATCTGCAACAATTCCGGATTGCCTACGTTTGTTCGCAGTCAATGCCGCTCTGCCTTGGATTTAACTTTTTCCTCCCCAGGAGTCTCCGTTATGTCTTGGGCGCCTGTTGACTGTGCAACAAACAGTGATCATCTACCGATTAGTTTCAAGTTTGCGTGTAAATTAACTCTTCCTGAGCGACATCAGCGCACGTTAATAAATTACAATTGCTTTAAAGACACTCTAAAATCAGCCCTCCAAATCACTTCAGACACTCGCGCTCAGATAAGTGCCGAAAGCAAGGCTGCACATCTATGTTCAGTACTGGACCATGCAAGGCAAAAGTCTGAATTTTAGGTTAAGAGAACAAAGGGTGCAATCGCGAACAGTTGGTGGAATTCTGAGTGCACGCGTGCATATAGACGACGGAAAGCAGCTTGGAAGAAACTTCTCATCAATCAATGCCCAAAAAATTGGCTGGATTATAAGTATGTTGCAGCAACATTTAAGCGCACTGTCGCCCGTGCAAAGGAGGAGCATAATAAAAATCATTATGATTTCCTTTCCCAATCGGGAAGTAAACGAGCCTTGTTTAATTTCATGAGGCGAAACAAGGTGATTCCCCCGGCTGCCAACATTGAATCCCTCGTTCAGTCCCCTGCTGACATCGCAAAGGCCTTGGAAGATATTGCGTGTGGCCTAGAGCTTCGCTTTACATCTGCTTTACCTTCTCCTACTATAATCACATGCACCTCAAGTGATTTCACTGAGGTCTCTATGCCTGAGCTGTCGCAAATTGTTCTGCGCTTATCCCCAGCGGCTCCTGGCCCCGATAAGGTCACTTCATCTATGATCAAAATTTTGTTCAATGAATCTCCTGCAGACCTGTTGGCTCTAGTTAACCATTCTATTAAAGGTCCTTGGATATTGCATGAGTGGCGTCTTGCTGAAATAGTTCCATTGCTTAAAAAGCAAGGGGAGGGCTTAAATTTAGACAATATACGCCCTATTTCGTTAACATCGAACCTAGTGAAATTGGTGGAAAGGGTCCTTCTCAGCCGTGTCATGTCACTCATTTCAGAAAATGCTGTATTGAATCCATGTCAAATTGGTTTCAGGCCGGGTTGTTCAATTTGGTGTGCTCATACTGAACTTGAGAGTCGTATTAAATTAGCTCGCAATAGAAAAACGTTGGCTGCGCTTGTCACCTTGGATGTCAGTAAACCATACGACAGCGTGGAGCACTCGACTCTATTACTAAGATTACAGGAACTCAACTTCCCAAGCTATTTTGTAGCCTGGACTTCTGTTTTTTTGGAAAATAGAGAATTTTACTGCTGCCAAAATGGTGTTCCCTCAAGGAGATTTCCACAGACAAGAGGTTTTCCGCAAGGATCAGTTCTCATACCTGATCTTTTTAACATTTTTCTAAGCTCAATTCCATGCATTCAAAATGTGAAAACTTGTGTGTACGCCGACGATATTGCATTTTTTGCATCAGCAGGTGATATTCACACTCTTTATCGAACCCTGCAAAATTACCTCAATGTTCTTGACAACTGGCTAGGAAGAATTCATCAGTCCCTTAATGTGAAGAAATGCGCATTGTTAGTATTTCCAGTTTCTGTTCCTGTAAATATCTACCTGGTCTATAGAAATAACATAGTACCTCAAGTTCAGACGGTGAAGTATCTCGGTGTAATATACGACTCTACTCTCTCCTGGCGGCCACACATTGAGCAAGTTTCTGCAGAAGGAGTTCGGGCCATTGGCATCCTGCGCAGGCTTTGTAGCGCTAGGTCAGGCATGAGAAGGCATACGCTTCTGATGATTTATAAAATGTACGTCCGCCCAATTTTGGAGTTCGGGTGTGTTTTATTCTCAGGAGCTCCTGCCTAAAAACTTCGCCCTCTTGTGCTTTTGGAGCGTGAGGCGTTGCGCCTTTGTCTGGGGCTCCCAAAATATGTCGCCAATGCTGTTCTGCACCTTGAGGCGCGAATGCCTTCGTTATCAGCTAGGTTTCGCCTTTTAACAGTTCAAACATTTTTAAAATTGTGCGACTCACCTCTTCACTCTTCCAGTATAATATTTTTTAGTCAACCTTCCGCCTTTTTTTGTGCTGCCTGGTCTTGATTTCATACCCCGCAGATATGTTACGTGCAGTCCCTACTTGATCGCATAAATATTCATTTCACAGATGTCCGCCTAATATATAACAACTCCTCATCTGTCCAGATTGAATTAGATGACATTTTCCCATCGAATGCAAAGCTGCAGACCTTCCCGCTTCTTCAGGGTCTATTGCAGGACCACCTAAGGTCCTTTCCCTCTCATGTTCTTATTGCTACCGATGCCTTCCAGGATCGCGAAAAGGCAGGTGTGGGAATTTTTTCGCCTTCACTGGATTGGTCTTTTTCTCTCCGTCTTCCTGACTTCACTCCAATTTTTCTGGCAGAATTATTAGCAGTAATCTTAGCCTTACGAAAATTAGAATCTACCGTTTCCAAGGTCGTGGTTATGACAGACTCTCTGTCCATTTGCTCTTCCTTATCCTCACCCACTGACTCTCGGCCTTTACGCCTCTTTAAGTTCCTGATTCCGCTCCATCTAAATTCGGTAAGGTTGCTTTGGGTACCCGGTCACATGGGCTTTCACTTAAATGAGGTTGCAGATTCCTTAGCAAGAGCCTCTCTCAGCGGCCCAATTGTTGCTGTCCTGCCATCGTGTGCGGATACAGCTGCAGTGAGGTTTCGCAGCTACACAATATTTCATTAATTTGCAGCCTCGGCTCTTACATCATCTCCCGAATATCAGCATCTTCTGCATCCTTGGAGTAGCAAAGACTGGCGCTCACGCAGACTAGAGGTCTCTTTCACGCGCTTGCGTTGCCGGGTTCCCTTTCTAAATTTCTACCTTCACAGATCTGGCCTGGCAGCTTCCCCACTGTGCCCATTTTGTGCCGAACCTGAGACAATAGATCACTTCCTGCTGTTCTGCCGCCGCTTTTCTCATTTGAGGAAGCGTCTTTTCCAAATTCCATTTCATCAACTGGGCTTGCCTGTGTCTTCCGCGGTTGTTCTTTCCATTGGCGCTTCTTTGCTTGGACGAAGCGACAGGAGTGTGCGCTCTGCTGTGCAAAATTTTCTTCAAGAAACGCAGCGACTCCCATTCTAATTTCTTTTTCCCGCCCTCAGTCAGTACGACATTGCAACATTACAGGCATTGTGTACTATTATGCACATTAAGCAATTGTCCCGTCTTCGATCTCCAAGTTAACTGGACCCCTTTCCTTCCCTCTTCCAAGCAGTGTTTGCGTACAATTGTAAAGCAACAAAGATCAATAAATCCAAAAAAAAAATCTATCAGACTACATACTATTACCACTCCTTTTCCCGTCAAAACTTTCCTGTATCCAGTTATTAACCGCCTGTGTCTTGGCCACTCCCCCCGTAGTGGGCATGTGCCAGCAACGTCTGAGGCCTTCCTTCCTTCCTTCCTAGAGTGCGTGAGAGGAGAGGAGACGAAGAACGCGGTCGGCGATGGAGGTGTACGAGATCTGCTGGCTACCTGAGTTTCCAGGCTTGGGCCTCAGCCGCAGACATCCGGGCTACCAGACCTGGACAGCCCGCCGTCGACAGCCTGAGCCGCCGGACCCAGGCGCCGCTGTTCCCTCCCTGTCCGGCAGCCTCTGAACACGGGCCGCCTCCGTCGCCACCGCTGCTTGCCCGGGTACCTGACCCGGGGGCCGTGTCCGGATACCACAAGTGTGAGGGATTCCTGCGGCAGCGTTCAGGCCCGCCGTGGACAGTGCCGTCAGCCGTACGCCAACGCTGTGACCCTGACGCCTATCGTGCAGGCTGCCGTCCACACAACGTATGCATCAGGATACCGACCAGAGCCCGCAGGCTAAGCCGACACCCACCACACCTCCTCGCTCGACGCACCAACTACCCACCAGGCTCACCAATGGGACACGAAAAACTTTAGTGCACCTTTCCTCTGTTTTTTTAGCTCTATTTTTTACCTATCGGGAGTGTATTGTTTTGTTTTCCCGTTCTGGTTTCTTGTTGGTTTCTTTCTTCTCAAGACTTAAACTATTGTTCCTTCCTCTATATGCCGCCTCGTTTATTCCTTATAACTTTTAACGCGTGGTAAGTTTAACGTGCAGTTTTTTCCTCACATCTGCACACACCCTTCGCAATTACCTTAGACAAAAAACAGCGTAACAAGCGGCTTTTCCTTAGATTAGACGCCTTAAAACAATTCTCCTCCTAAACATCCCCTACGCCTTCTAAACCAAACAACTTTGCTTCCGTCATACTGGCACCATGTTTTCCCCAATAAAACGGAGATATGTCGTCAGCATATATGGACATGTACACATGGTGTAGGCCGCTCGTGGGGAGGGAGGCCGGCACCACCGACATTGCCGCATTTAACAGAAATGGTGACAAGACAGAGCCCTGCGGCAGGCCAAAGACCATATATGCAGACGACATTGCTCTGTGGTGCCGGGGACCACAGGGTGAGGCGCTCCGCGTGCGTGGTGCCTTCAGAAAGCTCTGACAGCAATCGATGCCAACTTGCGCGGCCTTGGTCTCTCACTGAGCGCGGACAAATCGGTGGCCATAGCCTGTGTTTCGCGCTCGTGCGCGCACCTTGCGCCACTTTCACGAACGCGACTCCGATTCATTAGCGCAAATTGGTGCGGTACCTTGGCCTGTACATCGTCTGGCGCCTTTACTTCCGTCTTGCGGCGACCAAGGCCAGTCTACAGATGAAGAGGATCACCGCCGCAGTGCACAAGCTCACCGCTCGAGGCCAGGGCACCTCATATGCAAGCCGCGCTGCACCTATACAAGGCCGAAGCTTTGGGCGCGGTGCTCTATGCGCTACCGCTCGTCACGGTGCGCGAGCCATGCTGGAAGAAACTCGAGCTCCAGCACCGCAAGTCCCTGCGCGTGTGCCTATAGGCCTGCCCAAAAACTCGCAGTGCACCGCAATGTTGGCCGAGGTGGGAGCATGAGGCAGCGTGCAGGGCACCGAATCACACATCGAGCGGCTTAACGCGCACCAGACGGCGGCTCGCTGCTGCAGCGTATACGCGTTCGCACCCGCGCTCACGAATGGGCGCGGCGTTGCTCGATTATGAGCAATTGACACAAAGCCCACCCCCCTTTGGCTCCTGCGCGCCCTGGCCTGCTGCCTCGGAGGTACAGCGAGAGATCGTCGGCATCGCGGGAAAGCGGAGCACACCCCTCTGTGCTGTGCAGCAGCTGGCCAGAGCTGTCATACACGAGGAGCTCCAGGACAATCTCCTCGTGTACACCGACGGCTCAGTGGCCCGCGACAGCTGCTCCTTTGCAGCGGCGGCTACCATCCTCGCCCTGTGACTGCACAGCCAGCAACACGCAGCCTTCCTGGTCTCCTCCACCACGGGGGAGTTGATGGGGATCCGGCTCGGGATGGACCTGCTGCTCACCCTCGGCCCTCCACCGCACAGGAGTGCTCTGCTGTGCGACTCACGCTCCGCCCTAAGCCGCCTGGCATACAATGGCCGCGGTACCCCACTAGTGTGGGACATTCGCGCGCTCATCGAGCGCCTCGCGCAGAGAGGACGCGCCGTGCGTGCCAGTGGGTACCCGGTCACTGCAGCATCGTCGGCAACGAAGAAGCTGAGGACCTCGCGACCGCCGCATATCAACTACCTGCCCGCGATCTGCCCCTTGCGCTGGAGTACGTGCGTGCTGCCATCCACGACCATCTCCGAAAGCAGCATCCCGACCCACGCATCGCAGTAGGTGAGCGCATCGACAGTATCACCGGTTGTCGCGCACATACGCGGTCGCAACGTGCAATGATCCTCCGCGTGCGCACTGGCTGCGTGTGGCCCGGTTAACGACGGGTGCGTCACGGAATTGCGACGAGTGCTGTGTGTGCCTGATGCGGTGCAGTGGAAACACTATAATACGTGCTCCTTCACTGTGCCGCGTTCGCCGATGCTCGTCGCGATACGCTTTCGGCCTATATAGGGCGCTGGGCATACTACCAGACTTCCTGAAGACGCTACTGTGGCCACAGGGCAGTGCGCGCACTCGTGAGCGAACTTTGGTGAGCCTCTGTGCATTCCTCGAACACACGGGCTTGACGTCCCGTCTGTTCTCCGTCAGGTAGTTACACGCAGTGACCGAACGCTCCGCGAGTTCTACCTTGTACGATTAACAACTGGATGTTCAACTGCAGTTGCAGTCAGCATAGTGTTGTGCGCGGGGGTTTTTATTGCTCCATCATGAACTAATCACGCGCATAACCTGGACACACTTGTTATTGTGTAAATAGTTTGTGTACATTACCTCTCCCCCTATCCTCTCTTACTGTCTGTCCCCTCACATTTTTCATTTCAATTCTCCATTCTGCCTGTTATCGTTTATTTCCGCTGCCCCAGCTCAGGTGCTTCAGTATCGATGGCAGATGCCGGGGCTAGCAAAAATCTTTTCTTTCCTTTTTGTTATTATTTTAATAAAGCCACCTACTACTACTACAAATAAAACACATCTAGAAAATTAACAAGGGCAGAGGGCATTTAGGTGTGCTTCGTTCCACATCGATATTAAAATAATAGGAAAACCAGGAGGAGTTATAGCGCATACAGCATATTTAGTATTTAAAGCTGAAGCTCTACGTCCAGGAATCGCACCCCATACGGTATCAATGGAGCCGCAGCCTAATACGCCTCGTGTTAAATTGAACACACTCCTGTGGTTTGCATTGCACATCGTCGTCTTCATGTGACACTTATCGCTTTGACAGTAATCGTGTTTTGAGCTATATTGCGGTAGTGACAGAGAGATACGTTGGCATCTCACTGTCACTACCGCATACGTTGGCGCGAGCAACGCTATGGCAGAAACACGGCTCTGGAGCATAGGCCGCCGGCATACACTGCGTAAATTGCAATTGCCGAATACAAAGTTGTAGACGCGTATAACTGGCTCCCTGGGTGAGCGTAAACTTATTTGCGCTTTCAGGTGCGTGGTGTCCACCTGCAAACAACTGAGCTTTCGCACAATATTGTGTGCATAGCAATGCTAAAGCGCCAGCATTTTTTCTCTTTATTTCATCATATTGCCGTCCCACTGAAGGGCCGTGACTGGACGGGCAAATTATCGGTAGAGCCAGTTATTGGCCATCGACAATATTTCATGTAGCATCGTGTAGATGAAGTCACCATATAAAATAATACATTTAAAGCCCCTGAGTGAATTTTGTTTCGTTGCCAGCGTTGTAGCGCGTGGATTAATCACTGCTGCAAAAATCTACTATGCAGTCTATGCGCTTTAGTCGGACCCAGTGCACAGACACACCGTGTGCGGTTGTACGCAGATCCATATTCGCGACTGGACAATTCTTGATGGTTCACATGGCGATACGGAAGGGCGGATGAAGCGCATAACAAGACTAATGCCTACCCTACACTGACCACTGCATAAGTGATATTACTGCAATATTGCTTCTCCTAAGCTTTCTTTAACCGGCGTCCCACGTGTCGGTCTTTGTGCGGTCCGCGATAAACGTCAGAAATACGGCAGCGAAAAGAACAAAGAATGAGGTTAAAGGAGGAAAAGAAAGCGATTTGCTACCCTACACTACGGAAAAGCTTGAGTTAATGCAATATAATGGTGAAGAACATAAGCGGAGGAATATCAAGCTCGGGTGAAAAGATAGAGGGAGGGAGGGAGAGAAAACGAACGGAAAGGCAGGGGGGTTAACTAGGTGACGCCCGGCGTGCTACCCTACTCGTGGGAAGGGGAACGGAGGGAGAAACAGAAATGAGAGAGAGCTGTCCTCTGCGATGAAGGCTTACTCCAAGGACCCAGAATCTTGGCTTCAGTAAGGGGCCGAGGAACTAAACGGCGGAGTGTTGCAGCCAGGAGTGCACGCTCACGCTGAAACCGAGGGCAGTTACAAAGAAGGTGTTCTAGAGTTTCATCGCACCCACAGATCTCACACGCAGGAGAGTCCGCCATTGCGATTAAGTGGGAGTAGGTATTTGTAAACGCCACTCCCAGCCACAGGCGACACAACAGCGTTGCATCGCAGCGGGAGAGGCCTGACGGAGGACTGAGTTGGAGTAAGGGGTCTAGGCGCTGCAGACGGCATGCGGAGTTGCCAGGAGAAGACCATGGCGCTAAAATCTCATTTGGGCCAAGCATTCGTGTGCAAAAAGCTCACTGTAATGTCATGGCCTAAAAAGCAATCCGGACGCACTCAAGAAACAGAGCAGTGGTTTGCAGGCACTCGTCGCCGACGATCACCGCTGCCACTACGAGTCTTTATCTGCATCAGCGAGATTCGGTCAGGGCGTTCCCGCGCACGCCGCCATAGAGGCTGCCTTTCGGCACTGTATGGAGGACATGCACAGAGAATGTGCGCTGTGGTCTCGTTGCACATACACTTTGGACATACAGGATTATCAGCCATATTGTTAACAAAGAAGTAGTGTTTGGTGAATGCGATAACAAGCCACGTAGCAAAATCGCTTTACGACGTTTTAGGCCGGATGGAAGCCGGAGCTTCGCACAATTGCACCTCAGGGTACAGAGATTGTAGTCATGTGATGGAATACTGGCCGAAATTCTACGAATAAATTGTGATCACGCACGCGAGTTTTCGAAGTGCCTACACCCACTGCGACCCTTTTGAAATTGGGATCAACACACTCCCCGTCGTGGTAGGCGATTCTCGTGGCCTCTTCCGCACGGTGATTGCTGGCAATGTCGCCGTGTCCTGGTAGCCACTGGTAGGCAATATCGTGTCCGTTTTGATGGCAGAGTGATGTATCTCTTGGATTTCGGCAGTCAGCTGTTGATGGCATGAACGGCAAAAGCAGCTTCTAAGCCAGTTGAAAAAGACGACTAAGGCATTTTTTTCATATACTCAAAGGAGAGTGTGAATATTACAGAGTTAGCTGATGCGCCCTGCGATGTTATTGGCTGGTGTGCACATCTCACATTCAGCACTTCGCTGGGCGCGTTCCTTACGTGCATGCTGAGACCAAACACAACATTTAGAACAAAGACTGGAGGTTTTAAACAGTGAACCATTGCACTGCTGTGCTAATGGGGGCAGGTTTCGGTACAACAAAGCTAAATATCTTATTCCTGTAGACGTACGTTTAAAAAAAAATGTAGAAAATTTTCTTGCGCGACAAGCCTGAATTTGCTACTGGGACAATGGTAGCGGCTGGTGCACCAATTTCTGCAGCTACCTACCCTTAACTTTGAAAATCAATACTATTCACTTGCTGTCCATATTCGTATCGTACAGTTTTCGGTAGTCTCAAATGTGTGTTTTATTGTCGCAACATCTTTATCAGGAAATGCATAGTTCGATAGGTACGCTCAGCAACTTTATTTAATTATTTTATTTTTTCTCCATAACTATACCGGCTTTGACAGAGAGCAACGGAAGTAGTTAATTCGTTATTAATCAGCTGAGAACAAAGACGTAATTTTGGCAACATATTTAGCAGCTTTATACGTATGTGCTGTAGAGGAAAATAATCCTGATAACACAATGCCTGCAAGCAAAGATCTTCCTATTGTTAAAACATTTGGCCAGTTTGTAGGTGTACAGTTAGAAAGTTTCATTTGGGATTTCATCACATCAGGGGGAGCATTGCCTTATCGAGTTTCATGTCCAAAATCAAATTTAACCCTAAGCATAAATTCTATTACTGGGTGGATGTGGAATAAGGCAAGCATAATGCATTTAGGTCTAAGCTTAGCTTTAGGATAAACACATATCTCACATGTATCTAGCGAAAAAGTAAATTCATCAAAAATATTTGGCCAGGAGTAGAGACTTGTTTTGACCTGCACAAGCCGCAGTGTAATCTCCAGACGTATTTTCAAAATGTATATCACCGCCTCTCGCTGCGCGATCCGATGCGCTCCAGACGAGGAAGAGGCCTTTAGTTGTCATGTATGCCACACAGTGATGCGACTTGACAGGCATCGCTCTGCACTGACCGCATGGGCGCATTTTTTTAATTGCGCCAGAAACAAATAAAACATGCCTGAGTCACGGCAGCAGCTATAATTCTGTTTTACAAATTCCAAAACATACATTGTTATTGCTAACGGGCGACTACAAATCCGTAATTGCAAACACATGCCTCACTCTCATAATAAAATCAATATTTGAAGCTAGTTCCCCAGCTTCTTTGTAAAGAACACCCAGCGGTTTCCTGGGGTGCGCCAACACTGGCAATACTGCCGCGAATTTTTATAGTGTTTGTTCATTTGCATTGCTTTGTGATGGAAGACGTGACCAGATTTTCTCCATTGATCGCGTCCAGGCGGAGCCGATTGTACGTTGTTCCTTAATGTTGTCGTAACTTTGCACGCCGCTCCTCAACAGTCCGCTATCAGCTTAAAATTTAGCATGGCCGATTGCGGTAGGCATTAGGTTCAGCGACCGCCGAGCACGCTTGTTGAATTCGACGCCGCCGAGTCTTTCATTCCAATGTGGGCGCAGGTCAGCCCAGTAACCAGTTTGTTTTAGAAGCCTTCTATCGCATTCTTCCTCAATACCTGGACTGCCTTAACCACTACGTGACGTCTGGCGGCGGTGCTGGCTGCCATGGACCTGCAACTATTCTGAAGATGGATGGCTACGCTGCATAATGACAGCACGTTCATCAGCCAAGTCATCCTCCTATATTCTGTGGTCTACGCTGGGAAGACACCGAGGAATGGTTGGTGCAGTTCTAGCGTGTGGCGACATTCAACGCATGGGAGGACAAAGAAAATCTACAGTACATAGTTTTCCTCCTGAATGGAGCAGCTAAAACCTAGTACGAAAACCGCGAGGCTTCCCTGAGAACTTGGAAGGATTTCAGGAAAGAATTAGTGAAAACATTCACAAGCATCGTTTGCAAAGAAAAGGCAGAATTACTGCTTGATTCGCGCATCCAGCTCCAAATTGAGACCTTCCTTGCTTCGTTATGTTGCTCAAATGGTGGTAAAGGGCGGAGAATCGAAGTGTGCCATTTTAATTTCTCACTAGAACAATTAGTGGCGTTCAGGGGCTCTTCGACGGCTGGATGACGTCATCGGGAAGCATTTCTTTCCACACCGTCCCGAATGGCTGGCCGTTCTCGTGGTGACACACGGTTGGGTCTATGGCGAAGAGGTCGGTCGTGGTGGCCGGTGTAAATGCGATGCTTGGCAATCGGCGTTTTTCGGACCTTTGGCGATGACGAGAAGCACTCGCTGTAGCTTCGAAGCAGATTGCGGATCCAGTAACGATAGCTTAGCATTGCTTCTAAAAGAAGTAGCGGGTAATGAGTTGTCAAATGGCTTAGTGAGGCTAACAGGACAGAAGAAACTTGTCCTGTGAAAAACGGCGCGCACGTAGGGGGCTGTGGTACTATACTATACTCTGCCGGTGTTGCGCAGTGGCTTTTGCGTTCGGCTACTGATCCCAAGGTGGTGGGTTTGAGCCCTGCCTTGGCCTCCATATTTCTATGCAGGCGAAATAAAAAACACCTCTCTGCTGCACAATCTCAGTGCACGTTAGATAGCCGAGTGTGGTCAGATTACCCAGGAGCCCCTAACTATAGCGTCCCTATAAACCATGCACCGGTCTGGATGTTAAATGCAATTCACGAATGACATTGAAAACTGCGAACACTTTCGAAATTCATTCATCATTCGACAGCACTCTTTACAAATATTTAGGCCCCACTCTGAGCAGCTACATATAAAAAAATTCTTATTAATTCATTTAGTACCTAAAATAAACAGCTAGAGATTCACCCATCACACGCGATATAGTTGACGCTGACGTTTAAACAGCGGCCCTCAAGGCATAAGTGTAGAACAGCTGTATCTTACCTGTACTCACCTTAGGGGGAGATATGTGGCGGCCAACGAAAAGGGCTCAGCTTAAGTTAAGGACAACGCAGCGAGTTATAGAAAGAAAATGGATAGGAGTAACGCTAAGAGACCGGAAGCAGGCAGAGCGGGTGAGGGAACAAACGCGTGCTAATGCCATCTATAGTTGAAATCAAGACGAAGAAATGGGCTTTGGCAGGGCATGTAATCCGCAGGCAAGGTAACCGCTGGTCCTGAAGGGTAACGGAGTGCATTCCAAGAGAAGGCAAGTGTAGCACGGGGCGGCAGAAGGTTAGGTGTGCGGATGAGAACAGAAATTTTGCAGGCATAGGGTGGGCGCAGCTGGCGAAGGACAGGGTTAATTGGAGAAAATGAGAGGCCTTTGCCCTGCAGTGAGTGTAGTCAGGCTGATGATGATAATGATGATGATGATGATGATGATGATATGATCATGACATTGGTCTATGTAGAGTTGGGGACAAAAGTTTCAAGACCGCGTGCTCCTTAAACGAAGCCAATAGTTTAGTAATAGGGCCGGGCTAGAGTCCACAATTTTGCAAATTAAAAAAATGACCAGGCTTAGCTTGGTTAAGCCAAGAATGCGTTGCATATCTCGATGGAGTTCCGTGCTGCTCAGTTGACTCGATAGGCTATTGACTCGATCGCCATTGAAACTGCCCGTGTAGCAGCGCTCGATCGCCTTTGAGTCGATAGACTATGCGTTCGAGGGCCCTCGAAATGCCCGTGTGACAGGGGTATAAGACTGTCCCGGCGAAGGAGCGCAGCTCTTTTATACATATGCCGTGACGTCAATCATAGCGCAGCGCCCCTAGCAGGAGGAGAGGGAGTCAGGTGGTGGCTGCGGCCGCGCGCGACCGCGCCAGTTGGAGCCCAGCTTTTCCTCCGGCTGTCGTGACGTCACGTCACGTAGTTTGGTGGCTGCCCGGCCGCGCCCAAGGGCTGAACTGAGTGATTGCAATATGGAACACATAAAAAACAGGCTGTGAAGTTTCGCCTCCAGAGGGCTTGCCTCCAGCAGGCGTGTAATATTAGAGCTATGAGTTTCGTTTTCAGAGGCCGCGGACTAGCGACTTTGTCCCAGCCGGTATCTACGCGTTCGCGCTGAGAAGCACTTTGTCCCAGTCTGTACCTATGTGCGCACGCGCTGAGAACTGTGTACGCCACCAAGAAGTCGCAACGAAAAAAACAGGCGGTTGTTCCTCGCGCTCAAGCGACAGACAGGGCGCGAGATTTACGCCCATTTTTGTAATAGTCGGGGATCATCTTCAGGGCCTCAAGGCAGAAGCTCGCCTCGTATTTTTCTGTTGTAGTTGATTAAACCGTGCTGCAGACCATGAGCGCACGGAAGAAGCTCGCGTTTTTGTTTTCCCGTTCTCTTGGATTTCTTTAAAATAATAAGGGTTCATAATAATAAGGTTAAAAGAGCAGACTTCAGCGTGAAAAATAACTTTCTGAAGATTGCTATAGCGCTTGATGTGATTCCTGTTTGGAAGGACGAATACATTATTTTTCTTCAAACGCCACTCGTATCCGATGCAGCGCTCTCGGTGCATGCAATGACGCTGCATAAAAATTTTAGGCCACTTAGTGCCACATCATAGCGCTTAAGATCTTTGTACTTAAGATCTAGTACTTAATATCTACTGAAAGATCTTAGTACTTAAGATCTACTAAAAGGTGGGCGCCAAAATACTTTACTGTGAAGCGTCTTACAAAGGAACACAGAAAGAGCGCATTAAAAAAATGCAGTGCTAAAGGATAGCGACCTTTTTTGCATTACTTTTAAGTCTAATCTAGAAGCTAGAGGAAGGAATCTATATTTCCAAGACTTGAAATATTCTCATGAGCTTAAAATGAAACCCTACCATTTTTTTTTATGTGAACTCTTGGCGCATGAGTAAACTAAACTGCCATTGTTTTTTCAGTGAGCATATCTGTCACCGAGGAAAAGGTCAGGAGAATACGCTGTTTGTTCTTACTTTGAGCGCATCTTGTTTTCTACAACTGTAGAGAGTCTGAGAATCAGTTACCGCAGCAGCGACTGTCAAGTATTGCTTCTATTATACGTTTTTTATTGTATTTACTTTTATCCGCGACTAGTTCGCGTGGCTGCCAGTTGAAGTGAGAAAAGCGATTTCGGTTTTCTTTTGCAAGACAAGAAATAGTTATCAATTACACACAACCAAAATATTGTTCGAGAATGCCGTTCAAATACGCAGCAGCGGTAAAAGAGCTCAGAATGTCACGCAGAAAAGCAGAAGCAGTCACGGGCCTTAGTACAGCTATATTCTTGCTGTTCAAGTTCTTCACGTCTAAAAAGATTTTAGATGCGAGAATTTCAGATTTTGTAATCATTAAAGAATTTGTGCATTGAGCCATTCTTTTTTATATATCGCCCTTATATCGCTCTTCTTTGGAGAAGAAAAGCCAGAGAAAAAACTAATGGCATGCGCTGAATAAGATGGATCTTGTAAAACGACCTTCCCATCGTTTGAAGTAAAAACATGTTGTTTTAACACAGTCGTAAGAAAGTGTGCTTGCTTCATAGTTCCTCTTTAGCATCGCCAGGCAATGCGGGCTTAGCGAGGCTAACTAGGTGACGCTTTGAATGCAGGCCTAACGAAATATGTCAGAAAACTGATGCACATTTATGTTTCACCGCTGCAGTTAAGTTCCTCCTGGTGAACGGAGAACATTTTCTGACCCACCGACTGTCATCGTAGAGCGACATTGACATTCACAGCGATTCATTGCATGTATAAAAGAACGATGCCAAAGATAAAAATGCCTGCATTTCGATTCGCGGCGAATGAAGACTGAGATGGAGGGCTGAGAGATTGCTACTTTTGCGAGATAAGCAAAAAGTTATCAATTGCACACAACCAAAATGCCGTTTGAGAACGCCGTTCAAATGCGCAGCAGCACTAAAAGTGTCCAGAATGCCACGCAGAAAAGCAGAAGCAGTCACGGGCCTTAGTGCAGCTATATTCTTGCTGTTCAGGTTCTTGACATCTATAATTATTTTAGGTGCGCAATTTGAGATTTTGTACGCGGGTTGCAGAGAAGGAATTTGGTGAGCAGAATGTGGCCAAATTGACCACCTTCACAACCGTGAAGACCATTAAGTGCATGATCTACAGGTAGACCTATATGGTCTTTGTGGGTAAAAATAGCTGTCATGTTATTAACCTGGCAGCTCGGGTCCGAAGCCTCGAAGCAATGTGAGTGGGCGAAGACGACTGTGTGCAATGCACAGCGCGAGAATGGGTTGCAGCACGAGGCGTGCTCGGGTGCGGCGATAGCCTACACAATAGTCGCAATAAATTGCATGCATTGCGTGCCATTTTTTCATTGCAGAATGCAACAGCTGCATTACGTAGATAAGCTTCGAAGCCAACAAGAGATTGCAAAGTTGTGCTGGTGTAAACACAGAAGTCCGCACCCGTCCAAGCTTGGGTTTTTCGCCTGACTAACGAGATTAGAGAAACCGAGTGAGCCTCACTGATACGATACTGATGCAAGGGAACCTCTGAATACTGCAAGTCTTCGGAGTGCCACCTGAGGTCACCAAAGAAGGTTGCTTTTGTACCCATGTGACTTAGCCAGGTTTTACCTTTGTTTTATTGAGGTTAAGAGCCGCACCCGAACTATCAAAAAACTGCTGAGTAACACGCAAACCCTCGAGCACACTCTTTATCAGAACAGAAAGGGGCGACATCAATACCATAATGCAAAATCTGAATTTAACAATTCGATCACGAGAAGACGCAAATTGTTGAGTTCTTGATGATAATATGACGTAGGGGCTCAAGATAGCGAATAACAACGAAAAAATATTCGGCAGCACTCTCTAACAGATGTTTGAAGTGGAATAGGATTGGTAAGCTTATGATTAAGAATTAGTCTTTCAGTGGCCGCTTAATAACGTATTTCTATGCGTTCAAGCAAGACATCATCAATGTTTGGACTGTACAATACATAAAACGAAAAATCACGGCACACTTTATTAGAAGCTCTTGTAAGATCAATGTGAATAAGAGCTACTTGATTGATCTTATCTGACAGTCTCTAACACGGAAAATGCGATATGGATGTGGTGTTTAAAAACGCAGCCTTTGATCCCTCACACTTGGTATGGCCCTAATAAATCTAAAACAACAAGCTGCAGACGACAAGAAAGAACCTTGGCAAATATCTTATAATACATGTTCCATAAGGATATCGAGCGATATCCTTCAACAGTTTTCAACCAATGTGCGGCTGCGTCTCCCGAAGGCATTTGCGCCCAGTAAACTTATTTATCCCTCTGGAAGCTGCTGGAACTGGTCTTCAGCACTTGTTCGTTCATCAGGTTGTTTAAAGGTTGTTCTTCTTTTAAAACAGCTAGCCATCCGTTCCTCCTAGCTCTGTTTAACAGGCGATTAAGTGCCCATTTGCCTGTTCTCTTTGCACCCACTGATCATAGCAGTGAGGAGTCACCGAAACATTCCACTTACTCACTGTACGGTTTACCTCAAAATACCTAAGCAGATCAGGAGAGCAAGCTGCCGGGCTAGTTGGTGATGCATGTTTTTTGTGTTCCCTTACTCTGTCCGTCGTCCGGTTTTTTGCGCTTCCAAGTTTACCTAAGCAGTCTGTCCAGAAGACAAATCGCGAAAGTTCTGATTGATAATTTATATCTCCTGTTACTTGCATCGGCAGCCTTACCGCTCTTATCTAGACAATAGCATATTAAAGTAGGTGCAACAAATGAGCGTTCAATCGACCGAAAAAGCTTTTTTACATGTCAACCTTTCCCGTAAAAACGTGGCTTTCTTAAAAAGGAAATTTTGTGCCAGGGTCTGTGAAATGTCGCTTGGGTAAGCATACAAAAACTATTGATTTTTGGTTTATAATTGGTCCTGATGCCATGTTTCCTTTTTTAGACATTCTTCAATGATTAATTAAAACGGTCATTTTGATTATGCCCTATACCATAATGTTTTTAGCCACAATGAATGGTTCTAAGGTTCCATGGGATTTTTTAGTCCTCCCCGGACGGTTTAGCCTGTGGAAGAGCCGCATGACTGATCCCCATGCAGAGACGCCTCGTTCATCGATGTCTCTATGCAGAGAGCAGTGTGCCATGGTGCGGGGCGGATTATGTTGCACTAGATCTACCCTCTGCCTGGCGGTCTTTACTCGACGCATGTGTGTGTTTCCGAGAACCTTTATGTGCGGGTAAAGTGAGAGCAGGATGCTGGTGTCACTGTGCATGTCGGGTTGCGGTTTCGGACCTGGTTAAGTCGGGCTTAAACATTTCAAGTTGGGAGTAGTTCTTGCGAAGCTGATGTGTTCTCGCTACCACTTATTCGACTCCAATTCGCTGATATTGATTTCATTTCTTTTTAACTTAACCAGGCGTCGCTTTTGCTGTTGCTGGGCTGCTGCAATATTCTAAGTATGAGAAAGATCCTCGGTTGGTGTTGGTGAGCGTGCGAGTGCTTTGGCGCTAAAATTGTTTTCACCTTGAATTTCACTCCAATACAACTCTAGGCGCGAGCGCCCTACATACAGTCGCTGTTCTCGAACGGTCGGTAAAGCCAAGAGAGAGGGTTTATTGATAAGAAAGGCAGAGAGGTTGGCCTGAAAAATAAATATCTGGCCTGCTACTCTGCTCTGGGGGACGGGAAGAGGAGATAAAAGAAGGTCACGATGGGGGACGATGATGATGGGAGGAGGCAGATGAAAAACTACTTAAAAAAAAACAAGGCACACTTTCTGACATTACAAACGCGTGACAAGGTCCGTGTCGCTCAAAAAGCGTGAGAGCGCTCGCGTTGCCTTTAAAGTTCTAAAACTATCTGGCCAAGCGCCGAGGATCAAATCCTCAGAGAGGACCGATGTGTCCATAGGCTTCAGAGCAGATGCGAGTATGAGTCTTTCACGTGCATACGCTGGACACGCCATTAAAAGCCAAAGACAAGCGATGAGGCCAAGGGACCAGTATGTGCACATACCATGGTGAATACAAATATGTTCACAAATTGGCCATAAGCCGCCGCGATGGCTGAGTGGTTGTGGCGCTCGGCTGCTGGCCCGAATGACACGGGTTCGATCCCGGCCGCGGTGGTCGAATTTCGATGGAGGCAAATTTCTAGAGGCCTGTGTACTGTGCGATGTCAGTGCACGTCAAAGAGCCCCAGGTGGTCGAAATTTCCGGACGCCTTCACTACAGCATCTCTCATAGCCTGAGTAGCTTTGGGAGGTTAAACACCTATAGACCTAAACCAAACAAGTTGGCCATATAGGGTACATTCATTACTTCTAGCTTTTCACTATCTCCTTTTGCACCTTAATTAGCGTCAGCTGACTAAAAGCACTAGGTGCACTTTTGCCCTCTAAACATCAAAAGAGCATTAGGTTCTATATTGCCGCAACGTTAGATTCGCGCTTTGTAAGTTTTGACGTAATGAATTCCAGGCACCAATACAGTAAATTGCGATCGCTAGACTTATCGTGTTACCCGTACGCATCAATCCCAATTTGCATGAGAAGTGGTCAGAAGTGGAAGTCAGAATGCTGTCTTGCGCTGTTACAACGTCACGGAGCTTTAGAACACTACGAGAAGACACCATGCTCCACGAAATATGAATCACATAGCGCGTGCTAGGTAACACCAGCAGCATCAATAAATATTTCAACTAATATTCGCAACCGAAGAGACGATGCAGTTAGCATCAACTTTCCGTGCTCTTGCTGAGGCCTTGGTTATTATGTGTTCAAGGCTGGTTTGAAGTCTAGAAATAAATAAAAAATATATTTCTGTAAAGCCTGCGAAAACGTACTGGTTTTGGCAAACATCGCGTGTGTCGCAATTTACAAAACTAGAAAACGAATTGCTTTCTTCTAGGCTAGTGATCATTGACCCGCTGCATAATACAGTTTGCTGTGTGCGTCACACATTTTACATCTTTTTCACGCTCCAGCCAAAGTCCTTGTATTGGCTCAGTAATTTCTTACATCTTGTTGCACAGCTAGTGACGTAGTCCGTGGCATATTCATCTCCAAAAGCATGCGCCTTTTTATCCATTGCATCATGGTCGCTGTTTTAAGTTGTGTTGATTTGGGTTTAGTGGCACATAGGGAGCTAAGGCCATCGTGCGCCAAGCAGAAGGTATAGAAATATTTTCTGCAGAATTTTATAAAAAATGTGAAAAGTGATCGGTGGTGTTGGCAGCCTAGAATGTAAGTTGTACAACTTTGTTCTGCCACAGAAAAGATATTCCAAAATGGACATTAGTAAAAGCTTAATTAAGGTCTGGTAGCCTCTACAGCCCTCCTTGCCTCAGCAAGGTTGTTGAGGCTCTCAACCAATCTAATAAATAACTCAGCCCTCTTCTCAGGAATGAGAAACTGGCTGAGGTGTGGTTAAAAAAGTCTCTGATTATAATATACTGATTAATCAGATCTACCATTTTTTAAGACACTTGCTCTCTTTAAAAACTTAAAAACCTGTGAAATGTGAACAAGTGCATCTTCACCTAGCAGGAATGTGGGGTGGAATGATATGTGCTCATTGTAAAAAACTGCGAAATGGTTTTTCCTCAGTATTTCAAGTTTTCTACAAGAAAATAAACCATGCTTTATTGTTATCTCATCTTCGCATAATGCACATTGGGGTTTCTATTGTTTCGTCAGTAGGAAATTATCTTTGAGGTGTGTGTTTTCTATACAAAGACGGCAGATAATCACTTCCATGAAACGTTCTTTGTGGGTGCAGGACTTTTATTGTAAAACTGGTTACACGAAGCGTATTTTGTTAGTTGTTTCTTTGTCCGAAGTGGACTGCCATTTTTTATTTTACAATTTACGAGTTCCTGCAATCCTTAAAGGGAACATTTACTTTTTTATTTGGTGGCCACGAGCCTGTGCGGCGCAGTGGTCTGCTTTATCGTTGCCTTCAATTACGACATATCTCAGCCCCCAGCAAAGTTTTATATTTTTTCCTTGAGCTATGACTTTTGTTATGTTGTGTATGATGTCACCGAACATCGTAGTGGTTGCATTTCTATTGTGTACAACTGTAAGTAAGCTGAGGGAGTCTGTAAATAATACTCTTTCTGAGGTTCTCATTCAATATTTTTCTTACGGCTAGGCATACAGCGTAACACTCGGTTGCGAAAATAGACGCACACTTTTGAAGTCTTACTATTTCCCTTTCATGCCCTCGTACTACTGCTCTTCCTACGTAGGCATCAGTTTTTGAACCATTAGTATAAAAGTAGGTGAAACTATTTTTCCTCAAGTGCTAGAAATTCTTCCAGTATCATCATCATCATCATCATCATCAGCCTTACTACACCCACTGCAGGGCAAAGGCCTCTCCCATGTGTCTCCAATTAACCCTATCCTTTGTCAGCTGCATCCACCCTTTGCCTGCAAACTTCTTAATCTCATCCGCCCATCTAACCTTCTGCCGCCCCCTGCTACGATTACTTTCTCTTGGAACCTTTTCTATTTCTGTCTATAGCTGTATATACAGGCTAATATATTTTTCTATAGAGAGCTTCAGACAGTTGTAAGGTTCCAAAGCTACAGCTTTAGTGGCATAAATGTTTCAATAGCTGGCAATAAGCACCTCTGTGGGTGCTTATAGACGTTCATAAAAGGCAATAGACGGACATAGCTTTTTCCACAGACGCCCATAGGACATTTTTGTATGGGATGTTGTTGCGAAATATGTTTTTCGTGAAGCTTTGCAAGAGTGAAATCGCATATCACAGGAAAATTATACCTATTAGAGGCAGTGGCTCTCGTCTGAGTGCAAGGCTAGGTAGTGTATTAACTACGCCGAGATTTTGGCAATCCTCCTCAAGACGCAGGAGGAGTGGGCTGGTTTTAGATGGGCACATTGTAACTATTTTGCAACAGATATGTTTCGGCAGGAAACTGATCTTTAGAATGTACGAGCTTGTGAGTATGCTTCTTTTCTCTGTTAGTGATGGTTCATTACTTTCAAAATAAATGCTGGTTATGGGCGACGTCTAGAAAGCACCAGTTGAAAGAGGTAAACCTAGATTGTGCACTGAGTCAAGAGCCGAGTGTTTCAGGAGGTCGAGCGGAGGTTTCCAGACGCACTTTCCGAAGGAAACAAGAGGAGGACGCAAAATTGGATGTGTGCTAGAACAACGTCCGCGAGACTTATCGTGGCAAGAATACCACCACCTATACGCTTCACTTCGAAGAGGAGACAAGTCCCTAGGACGCGTACCAACTACGGGAAACAGCAAATGATCTATCAATCGCCTACCGCCCTAAATAAATTTTCGGATGATCTTGATTTTAGCGTTTCTCTCAAACATTTTAATGCAATATCCAAGCGCTACTTAATGCAAAATGGCATGTTAAATCCTTAAACTTTTGTGCATCGACATTCTGACACAACCTTAGCTTACCTAATAAATACTGCCCCTTTTCGTGCTTGAACAGTATTAGTACAATTGAAAACTGCTGTCTATTCATCTATTTGTTTTCTGTGCGCAAGCGAAGCCTGGTTTTATGTCATGTTTGTTGCTCCACTGTGATCAAGTTTCATGCAATGTGTGAGCCTCCTTCTGTTTGCTTTGTTCTGTAAAACGTTGAATGTTTGATTTGTACATGTTCAATTTTTTTTTACCTATGCACTATACTGCAAACTGTACAAGGAAGCTGAGGCCTCGTCAGGCGCTACAGGCCTTTTGCACCAGCATCCTTTTTCTTCGCAAGGAAGAAAGAGTCCTTGAAAATTAGTTTTGAAAAACATTCTTTTTTTACCCCCGCATTGCCTGGCGAGGCTGAGCATGACCGGCAAAACAAGCACACTTTCTTAGAACTGTGTGAATAGATCACGTTTTTACTTTAAACGATAGGAAGGGCGTTTTACAAGATGTGTCATATGCAGCGCATGCCATTCGTGTTTTTCTGGCTGTTTTTCTCCAAGGAAAAGCGACATAAGGGCGATATATCAAATAGAATGGCACAATGCACGCCTTTTTTAATAATAACAAAATCTGAAATTGCACATCTAAATCATTTTAGATGTTATAAATTTGTACAGCAACAATATAGCTGTACTAAGATCCGTGAATGTTTCTGCTTTTCAGCGTGACATTCTGGCATTATTTCCAGCTGCTGCGTATTTGAACAGCTTTCTCGAACAACATTCTGGTTGTGTGTAATTGATAACCTTTTGGTTGCCCCGCAAACGAAAACAAAAATTACTTTTCTCACCTTAGTTTTCCGCAACACGAATGAGTGGCGGTTTAGAGTAAATACAAGAAAAAGAACGCATAATGGAAGCCGTGGTAGACAGTCGCTCCTGCGATCGTTGAATGTCAAACGTTCTGCAGCTGTAGAACAAACAGCGTATTTTCCTGATGTTTTCTCCGGTAACAGATATGCTCACCGAAAAAACAAGGGTAGTTTAGTTTACCCATGTGCGAACCAACCACTTGAATAATGGTTTGGTTTCATTCTGAGTGATGAGACATTTTAATGTCTTGGAAATGTAATTATTCCTCCTAGCTTCTAGATTAGGCTTAAAATGTAATCAGCAAAAGGTCGCTATCTCTCAGCACTCCATTCTTTTACTGCGCTTTTCCTGTTTTACATAGTAACATGCTTCACAGGAAAGTGTTTTGGTGACCACCTTTGAAAAAACCTTAGCACCCGCGTGCGCCTACTGTGTGCCGAAGTGGAGACTGTTAGTATATACGTGAGATGTATTCTTCAATGTGGAAGATTGCAGGCGCCAGGAATTGGTCGCAGCTGCCCCATAACAGCGTCGCATTCGAAGGGTTACTCATTCGCTGCGCAACACAATGCTCATGCGAATCTAGGAGTTTAATGGCAACACACGTTCCTGCATTTACAGGGTAGTTATACACTATAAACGAGTAAACGGATCTGAAAACAGTGATATGGATTGTGGTCAGTGTTTCAAGAGGGTAAATTTTGAATAGTTCAGGTGCCTTTGTTGTTCTGTAGACCAGCTGTGCAACAGCTGTATCTTACCGTTATTCACCTTCGGGGCAGAAACGTGGAGGCTAACGAAAAGGGTTCAGCTTAAGTTACGGACAACGCAGCGAGACATGGAAAAAAAATGATAGGTGTAACGCTAAGAGACCGGAACCGGGCGGGGAGGGTGAGGGAACAAGCACAGGTTAATGACAGCATGGTCAAAATCAAGAGCAGGAAATGGGTTTGGGCAAGGCATGTATTGCGAAAGCAGGATGACCGCTGATCATTAAGGGTAATTGACTGGATAAGAAGAAAAGGCAACCGCAGCAGGGTGCGGCAGAAGGTTAGGTGGCCGGAGGAGATTAGGAAGTTTGCAGGCATTGGGTGGACGCAGCTGGCAAAGGACAGGATTAGTTGGAGAGACATGTGAGAGGCACATGGAAGAGGCCTTTGCCCTGCAGTGGGTGTAGTCAGGCTGATGATGATGATAATGATGATGGTGATGACTGCGTCGAAGGCGCTCCATCGGATACGAGCGCTGTTTGAAGAAAAGAATGTATTCGTCCTTAAAAACGGCAATCACTTCAAACCCTATAGGAATCTTCACAAAAAGACTTCACGCAGAACTCTGGTGTTTTAACCTTATTATTATGAACCCTTAATTTAAACTTAATTATAGATCAGCTGTCAGTAACGATTTTCTCTTAATTTTTACCTTATTCATGTTATTGAGTGTGCTCGGCGTTTCGTCTTACGAGTTCTCTATTTATAGTTATATCGTTGACCTTTAATTTTTATTTTTTTGCACATTATTTTCAATTGTTTCTTAGATGTGACGCCCTCCTCTCCTTAATATCCACAGGCCCCGAGGTTAATGACCTAAATAAGCACCGAGAGATGAAAAGCGTCATGTATTTTGCCCATCCTCAGCAACAGATTTTTGAAGGGTTTTCACATCAGTCCGGAAGAATATTGAAAGCGTGCAGAAAAAAACAAATATCCGTCGGTTGCTTTAGTGTTTATAGAGAATTTCGGCTCTTAAGATGCATTGTCTTTCTTTGGTAAGTTTCTAAATGTGAGGTAAGGGCTCAGTTTAACCCTTAAAATGCATAAAAATGGTTTTTGCTTCGTGGGAAGTATATCTCATGTTCGCATGCGTCTCTACGAAGCTCTAAAATCGTCCGAAAAGTTGAAGAGATTCTGTCCAGGACACAGTCAGATTGCAGAATAACTCCATATCGTTATCGTGTCTCGCTCTTGCGAAACAAAATCATGCATCGATGCTTTGTGCCATAGATTACAGGCAAGAAATTTGCACCCTTTGGATATCCGCCCGTCATCATCATCAGTCTGTCATGTATCAACGTTATGACTACGTGCTAAGAGGCAGCCATACTTCAAAGAAATTCAAGGGGACGGGAAAACAATAACGCGACCTTGCTCCGCGCGCTCGCGGTCTGCCGAACGGCTTAATCGATTACAGGAGAAAAATACGCGGCGATCTTCTGCCTTGCAGCTCTGAAAATGATTCCCGTCCATTAAAAGAAAGGGCGTAAAAATCGCGCCCTGTCTCTCCCGTGAGCACGACAAACAACCACCTGTTTTTTCCTTGCGAATTCTTGGTGGTGTACAAAGTTCTCAGCGCGTGCGGACATAAATACAGGCTGAAACAAAGTGCTTTCAGCGCGTACGTGTAGGTACAGGCTGGGACAAAGTCGCTGGACCGCGGGCAATGGAAACGAAGCCCATAGCTCTACTATTCGCTTCCAATCGTTCCAGGAAAACTATAACCACGACAGGGCAGACTGGTGCGACGCCTCAACCTTCTAAGAGCTCGACTTCAATCTCACCTGAATGCCAATCGCCCTATGCATTTACCGACCACCCAACCTGCTCAGAGGCATGTACGGGCGGCGGTAGACGGCCATGTAGTCCGCCAATCGTCATGGCTAATCATCGACGAGATTGGTGGATTCTTCTCTCTGTGGACGGACAGTTTGGCCAAGAGGCTGATAGACTGTATGACTGGACGATTTTCTTCATTTTTGTGTGTGATATATAAATTTATATGAGAAACGATGCGCTCTAATACATGTTTTTATGTTTGTTCCTCAATCTGAAATGCGTAGCATTAAGAATAAAGGTTAGGTTTTTCTCCTGATGGTCACAAAGCGAACAATAAATCCTCAATGTGTGCAGCTCTGGTATGTAGCACGGACAAAAGTATATTTTTCGCTACTATCAGAATAGCTGCATTGCATGATTCAAATTAGATCCAATCATGCGGCTTCCAAGCTACTAACCCAGTAAGTAGGTAGGATTGTGAGACTGAAAAAAAGGGCATGATGAAGCACATGTGCTGTAATTATTACGATGTAAGAGACAGTACAAAAATGAAAACGCCGTATTTATGCTTCGATCAAAAACAAACCAAAACGAGCATGATTACCGAGGAAGACGAAGCTTTACGAGCAGAATTTCCAGGCTGCTTTTCATTTTCCTAGTTCTGCACAGCGCGCAACCCAAATCTGTCGCTGCGTCTGTTGCACGCACATTATAATGACAAATTTAACTTGCTCAGGGCCGCTATTATACATGTTCTCTTAACAGAAAAAAAAGTTTTACTTGCACGCATAGTGACGCTGGTAACCAACAACATCGACACACCTCCCATCACCTGGGCCACGAAGCATGTTCTGAGCGCGGTGAGTATAGTCAACTGTAAATTACGCTGCAGCATATAGCGAAATAAATTGCAAAGTGTGTAATGTATTGCACCGTCACCTATGGCAACCTCTAAATTGTCACGTCATGCTGTCTTGTGCACAGCGCTCGTGTTGTCGTCTCCTTCCGTCGGCCTTGTCTTGTTTGCGCTGCTTTCGGAAGTAATTGTGCACGTCTTGACGTGCTGAAAAGAGTTTCACTTTCTCGAAAGCTCCCAAAGTAAATCGCTAGGTTTTTAAGCTTGCATAACGCGCGTTTGAGACCCGATATCTGCCTGTTGCTTCTCGAACGAAAAGTTGGCAGCAGCTGTGCGCACACGCTGGTTGTTGAAGTCATTTTCGAGGCAGTCATTTGAGTTAGGCTTGGAAGCCTATTTCTCTGCGATGCACAAAATTGCACACACAAGTGCTGCTGTTGTAACCGTAAAGGAACACGAGTGCTCAGCATACAAAGTCAAAAAATGACCTCTGTGTAAGGTGTTGAAGTAGGTTTGAACGGTCGCGTGTTTTTCACAGCTGCTGTATGCTTTCACGAGCGATGGACGGATCTTCTGCAGTTTGTTGAGAATGAAGGTATTGCATATATTTTTTTATTGGTTCCTTGCAAGAGAGAGCTAAATAGATTAAGTTTGGCCGGAATCTTTACTTACTGCGTTGGTTGATTTCCTGGAATAAAAGTGCTATTCGTATTTGAATTCCTGCAAGATGAAATAAGTCTCCTGAGCTATGTAAAAAATGCGCGCTAAATCTAAAATCAACCTACAAACACACGTTTTTTTTATTCAGCTTAAATTTTACCGTCCTAAATACTGTACATTACCACTAGTTCTCGGGAACTCAGATGGCAGTCACATGTCCTGACACTGAGTCTCTTTTTTGGGGTGGAAGACAACTGAGCTGCAAAAAAAAAAACAATTCCACTCCTTTTTAAACAGTACTGCAGCAAAAAGTACTAAACGCTTAAAACAGCGACCATGATGCATTGGATAAATAGGCGCATGCTTAAGGAGGTGAATATGCCACGGAATACGTCACTGCGCAATAAGATGAAAAAAATTACTCAGCCAATACTTGGACATGGGCTGGAACGCGAGAAAGATGTAAATTGAGTGACGCGCAGAGCAAACTGTATTATGCAGCGGGTCAATGATCACTAGCCAAGAAGAAAGCAATTTATTTTCTAGTTTTGTAAAATGCGACACACGCGATGTTTCCAAATTCAGTACGTTTTCGAAGGCTTTCCTGAAATATATCTTTTATATTTCTAGACTGAACACCAGACAGGCGCACATAATAACCAAAGGTTCACCAAGTGCACGGAAAATTGGTGCTACCTGCATCGTATTTTCAGTTCCGAATATTGGTCGAAGTATTTATTGATGCGGTTGGTGTCCTAGCACTCGCTATGTGATGCATATTTTTTGGATCATAGTGCGATTCGTCTTCTGGTAGTGTCCTGAAGCCCCATGACGTTGTAACAAGAAAAGGCAGCGTTGTGATTGCTTGTTCTGGCCATTTCGCAAGCAAAGTAGGGTTGACGTGTAGGTGTAACACTATTAGACTAGAGATCGCATTTCATTGTATTGGCGTCTGAAATTCAGTACACCAAAACCATATGAAGCGCGAATCTAACGTTGCGGTAATATGGCGCATAATGCGCTTTTGCTGTTTAGTGGGCGGAAGTGCAGCTAGTGCTTTCGTCCAGCTGACCCCTAAGAAGCAAATGGAGATAAAGAAAATCTAGAAATTATGGATGTACTCTACCTGATAAACTTATAAAAATCTTTGTATTCACTATGGTATGGGTGCATACTGGTCCTTTGGGCTCCCCGCTGGCCGTTGGCATTACCGACCGTTCGAGAACAGCGACTGCATATAGGGTGTTCGCGCCTAGAGTTGGTATCGGAAAAATATTCAAGGTGCAAACAGTTTTAGCGCCAAAACACTCGCACGCTCACCGACATCACGAGGGTCCTTCTCATACTTAGCTATTTGCAGCTTCCAAGCAACAGCAACAGCGACGCCTATTTAGGTTAAAAATAAATGAAATCAATTGCAGTGACTCGGAGTCGAACGCGCGGCAGCGTGAACTTATCAGCTCCTCTGGAAGAACACCCACGATGATAAGTTTAAGCCCGAGTCAGCCAGGTCGGATTCCGCAACCTGTCATGCACACTCACACCATCATCCTGCTCTAACTATACCCGCACATAAAGGTTCTCGGAAACACAAGCATGCACCGAGTAAAGGCGGCAAGGCAGGAGGTCGATCTAGCGCAACATAATCCCCTCTGTACCACAGCCCACTGCTCTCTGCATAGAGACATCGATGAACCTGGTGGCTCTGCGTGGCGATCTGTCATGCGGCTCTTCCACAAACTAAACTGTCCCAGGAGCACTAAAAGATTACATGCAACCTTAGAACCTTTAATTGTGGACAAAAAACGTATGGTATAGTGCATAATCCTAATGTCCCTCTTAAGTAACTGTCAAATAATGCCTAAACAAATGATCACGCCACGAGGACAAAATATAAAAAAATGATCAATAGTTTCTGGCTGCTGACTCAAGCGACAGTTCATACACAATGGCACAAAATTTCCTTTGTTACAAAGCGACATTTTCACAGATAAGATTAACGTGTAACCTTTGAACAATACATTTTTTGCGGCGGATTGAACGCACATTCCTTGAACCCACTTTAATATGCTGTTTTCTATATAAGAGAGGTATGGCTGCCAAAGCGTGGTACAGTATATAAAGTCTCGCTAAGTACTTTTGTGATTTGCCTCCTGGATTGACTGCTTAGGTGTTCTGAGGAAAACCCTACAGTCAGGAAATGGAATGTGTCGGTGACTCTCACTTCTATGATCAGTGGGCGCAAACAGAACAGGAAAGTGGGCGCTTAACTGCCTGTTAAACACAGCAAGAAGGAAGGGATAGTTTGCTCTTTTCAAAGAAGAAAAACCGTTGAACAAGCTGATAAACGAACAAGTGCTGAAGAACAGCTCAAGCAGCTTCCAGAGGGTGAAACAAGTTTTCTCGACGCAAAGGCCTTCGAAAGGCGTAGACGCACATTGGTTCAATACAGTTGAAGGGTATCGCCCGATATCGTTATGCAACATGCATTATAAAATATTTACCAAGGTTCTTTCTTGCCGTATGCAGCTTGTGGTATTAGATTTATTAGGGCCATAACAAGTGTGCGGGATCAAAGGCCGCATTATCCAAGACCACAACCTCATCGTATTTCCCGTGTTAAAGACTGTCAGATAAGATCAATCAAGTGGCTCTTATTCACATTGATATTAGAAGAGCTTCTGATAAAGTGTGCCATGGTTTTTGTTTTATGTATTGCAGAGTCTAAGTATTTATGATGTCTTGGTTGAAGGCATATAAGTATGTTATAAAGTGGCCACAATGAGGCTGATTCCTAATCATAAGTTTACCAATCCAATTGCACTTAAAACGTCCGTTCAACAGGGCTGCCCAATAACTCCTTTGTTATTAGCATTATAACTTGAGCTCCTATGCAATAGTGTCATCAAGAACAAACAAATCTTGTCTTGCCATGATCGCAGTGTGATATTAAGATTTTGCCTTATGGTTTTTGTGACGTCGCCCCTTTCTGTTCTGATAAAGAGTGTGTTGGAGGGTTTGCTTGTCACTCAGAAGTTTTTGATAGTTCGGGTGCATCTCTTAAACTCAATAAAACAAAGGGAAAACCTGACTAAGTCAGTCGGGTAAAAAACCACGCCTTCTTTGTTGACATCTGGTGGCACTTCCGAAGACTCGTAGTATTCAGAGGTTTCCTTGCATCAGTATCACAACAGTGAGCCTCAGTGTGATTCTCAAATCTTGTTAGTCAGGCGACAAACCCAAGCTTGGGTGGGTGCGGAGCTGTCACTGTTTGCACGAGCACAACTTTGCAATCTCTTGTTGGTTTCGAAGCTTATCTATGCCATGCAGCTGTTGCATTCTTCAAGCAGAAAAGTGCACGATGCACAGAATTTATTGCGACTTTTGTGTAGGCTATCGTTGCACCCGAGCACGCCTCGTGCTGCAACCCACTCTCGGGCGGTGCACTGCACATCGTCTTCTTCATCCATTAATGATGCTTCGATGCTTCCGGCCCGTTCTACCAGCTTAATAACCTCACATTTCTTTTCTTACCTACAAAGACCATTTCGCGTCGACCTTTTCTTCATGCACTTCATGGTCTTCACGGTCGTCAAGGCGGTCAAGTAGGCCACATTCTCCCCTCCAAACTCCTTCTGTCAAACCCGCGCACTGAAAGTAGCAACCACTAAGCCCTCCATCTCAGTCCTCATTCGCCGTGAGCGAAATGTAGGCATTTTTGGTTATGGCATCGTTCTTTGACACATGCATTGAGTCGCTGTGGATGTCGCTCTATAATAACACTCAGTAGGCCAGCAAAAGTTCTCCGTTCACGAGGAGGCACTTCACTGCAGCGGAAAAATCAACATGTACAGTACTCACGGATTGAAATAGGACATTCGGAGCGCTAGCCTTGCAGTGCCACGCAGGCATGTGGTAAACCACAGGCCGGCTGATTGGCTACTGGAAGGAACAATTCTGCTTTGTAGATGTTCTCCCTCTCACGCCATACCACAATGCACCACCTTGGTTCCATGAGCGTCTACGGGCGGCGCTCCATGAAGCGACGGCCACGCGCTCCGAATGTCCTATTTCAATCCGTGAGTACTGTACATCAGTTTTCTAGCATATTACGCAAGGCCTGCATTTAATGCATCAACGGCTTCTTAAAGAACAGGTCTACCCAACAAGCACTGCTCAAAATTAACGACAAAATCATCGATAATATTGAAGAGCAAAGATACACCTTGGGTTTGTTTCTTGATTTTCACAAGGCGTTTGACCGCGTACAGCATACCATTCTCCTCAATAAGTTACATGCCTACGGTGTGCGCGGAATAACCCTGGATCTCCTCACAAGCTATTTAGAAAACCGCTTACAGTGTGTTCGAATAAACAAGAATTGTTCCGTCAGGCTAGCCATAACCCAAGGTGTTCCGCATGGTTTCCATCTTAGGACCTTATTATTCTTAGTTTTCATTAATGATATATCCCAAATATTAAATTCACCTTATCTTGTAATGTACGCAGACGACACGAAAATGTTTTTCACTGCCCCTTTACTGCTTGCCCTGGAAAGTATGACCAACATTTGCCAAACTTGATTACATATGTGGTTGCACGCAAACAGTCTGATCCTAAACCTGAGGAAAACTACCTACATTATATTTATGCCCATTAAAGTTGTTGAACGCTATGCAGTCAATATTCATTACGGGAACGCAATAATTGACAGAGTCAGCAGTCTCAAATTCCTCGGTGTCTGGTTTTCTGAAAATCTCTCTTGGAATATTCACGTTACAAATCTTATAACTGATCTATGTAATACAGTTAGTTGCATATATAGAATCTCCCACCTCATTCCTAAATGATTGAAGTTATCTATGTACTATTCACTTTTTTTATTCCAAATTGTCTTATTGTTGTCTCGTATGGGGTATTACGACTAAAAGAAATTACAATAAAATGATACTTGTATAAAAGAAGGCATTACGAGCTATCGAAGGGTATCACGGTCATCCTCAATATTTGGCTACAGCACCACTCTCTATTAAACACTGTTTGCTTAAATCGGATCAGGCATATTTTTTATCTTTTGTTCCAACACATCTACAAAAACCGCCTGTATAATACCATTCCAGACAATTCCTCATCACAGTATAGCCTCCGAGCACATAGGAGACAAGTCCCTAGGACGCGTACCAACTACGGGAAACAGCAAATGATCTATCAATCGCCTACCGCCCTAAATAAATTTTCGGATGATCTTGATTTTAGCGTTTCTCTCAAACATTTTAATGCAATGTCCAAGCGCTACTTAATGCAAAATGGCATGTTAAATCCTTAAACTTTTGTGCATCGACATTCTGACACAACCTTAGCTTACCTAATAAATACTGCCCCTTTTCGTGCTTGAACAGTATTAGTACTATAGAAAACTTCTGTGTATTCACCTATTTGTTTTCTGTGCGGAAGCGAAGCCTCGTTTTATGTCATGTTTGTTGTTCCACTGTGATCGAGTTTCATGCAATGTGTGAGCCTCCTTCTGTTTGCTTTGTTCTGTAAAACGTTGAATGTTTGTTTGATTTGTACATGTTCAATTTTTTTTTACCTATGCACTATACTGCAAACTGTACAAGGAAGCTGAGGCCTCGTCAGGCGCTACAGGCCTTTTGCACCAGCATCCTTTTTCTTCGCAAGGAAGAAAGAGTCCTTGAAAAGTAGTTTTGAAAAACATTATTTTTTTACCCCCGCATTGCCTGGCGAGGCTGAGCATGACCGGCAAAGCAAGCGCACTTTCTTAGAACTGTGTGAATAGATCACATTTTTACTTTAAACGATAGGAAGGGCGTTTTACAAGATGTGTCATATGCAGCGCATGCCATTCGTGTTTTTCTGGCTGTTTTTCTCCAAGGAAAAGCGACATAAGGGCGATATATCAAATAGAATGGCACAATGCACGCCTTTTTTAATAATAACAAAATCTGAAATTGCACATCTAAATCATTCTAGATGTTATAAATTTGTACAGCAACATTATAGCTGTACTAAGATCCGTGAATGTTTCTGCTTTTCAGCGTGACATTCTGGCATTATTTCCAGCTGCTGCGTATTTGAACTGCTTTCTCGAACAACATTCTGGTTGTGTGTAATTGATAACCTTTTGGTTGCCCCGCAAACGAAAACAAAAATTACTTTTCTCACCTTAATTTGCCGCAACACGAATGAGTGGCGGTTTAGAGTAAATACAAGAAAAAGAACGCATAATGGAAGCCGTGGTAGACAGTCGCTCCTGCGATCGTTGGTTGTCAAACGTTCTGCAGCTGTAGAACAAACAGCGTATTTTCCTGATGTTTTCTCCGGTAACAGATATGCTCACCGAAAAAACAAGGGTAGTTTAGTTTACCCATGTGCGAACCAACCACTTGAATAATGGTTTGGTTTCATTCTGAGTGATGAGACATTTTAATGTCTTGGAAATGTAATTATTCCTCCTAGCTTATAGATTAGGCTTAAAATGTAATCAGCAAAAGGTCGCTATCTCTCAGCACTCCATTCTTTTACTGCGCTTTTCCTGTTTTACATAGTAAGATGCTTCACAGGAAAGTGTTTTGGTGACCACCTTTGAAAAAACTTTAGCACCGCGTGCGCCTACTGTGTGCCGAAGTGGAGACTGTTAGTATATACGTGAGAATTATTCTTCAATGTGGAAGATTGCAGGCGCCAGGAATTGGTCGCAGCTGCCCCATAACAGCGTCGCATTCGAAGGGTTACTCATTCGCTGCGCAACACAATACTCATGCGAATCTAGGAGTTTAATGGCAACACACGTTCCTGCATTTACAGGGTAGTTATACACTATAAACGAGTAAATGGATTTGAAAACAGTGATATGGATCGTGGTCAGTAATTCAAGAGGGTAAATTTTGAATAGTTCAGGTGCCTTTGTTCTTCTGTAGACCAGCTGTGCAACAGCTGTATCTTACCGTTATTCACCTTCGGGGCAGAAACGTGGAGGCTAACGAAAAGGGCTCAGCTTAAGTTACGGACAACGCAGCGAGACATGGAAACAAAATGATAGGTGTAACGCTAAGAGGCCGGAACCGGGCGGGGAGGGTGAGGGAACAAGCACAGGTTAATGACAGCATGGTCAAAATCAAGAGCAGGAAATGGGTTTGGGCAAGGCATGTATTGCGAAAGCAGGATGACCGCTGATCATTAAGGGTAATTGACTGGATAAGAAGAAAAGGCAACCGCAGCAGGGTGCGGCAGAAGGTTAGGTGGCCGGAGGAGATTAGGAAGTTTGCAGGCATTGGGTGGACGCAGCTGGCAAAGGACAGGATTAGTTGGAGAGACATGTGAGAGGCACATGGAAGAGGCCTTTGCCCTGCAGTGGGTGTAGTCAGGCTGATGATGATGATAATGATGATGGTGATGACTGCGTCGAAGGCGCTCCATCGGATACGAGCGCTGTTTGAAGAAAAGAATGTATTCGTCCTTAAAAACGGCAATCACTTCAATCCCTATAGGAATCTTCACAGAAAGACTTCATGCAGAACTCTGGTGTTTTAACCTTATTATTATGAACCCTTATAATTTAAACTTAATATATAGATCAGCTGTCAGTAACGATTTTCTCTTAATTTTTACCGTATTCATGTTATTGAGTGTGCTCGGCGTTTCGTCTTACGAGTTCTCTATCTATTGTTATATCGTTGACCTTTAATTTTTATTTATTTGCACATTATTTTCAATTGCTTCTTAGATGTGACGCCCTCCTCTCCTTAATATCCACAGGCCCCGAGGTGAATGACCTAAATAAGCACCGAGAGATGAAAAGCGTCATGTATTTTGCCCATCCTCAGCAACAGATTTTTGAAGGGTTTTCACATCAGTCCGGAAGAATATTGAAAGCGTGCAGAAAAAACAAATATCCGTCGGTTGCTTTAGTGTTTATAGAGAATTTCGGCTCTTAAGATGCATTGTCTTTCTTTGGTAAGTCTCTAAATGTGAGGTAAGGGCTCAGTTTAACCCTTAAAATGCATAAAAATGGTTTTTGCTTCGTGGGAAGTATATCTCATGTTCGCATGCGTCTCTACGAAGCTCTAAAATCGTCCGAAAAGTTGAAGAGATTCTGTCCAGGACACAGTCAGATTGCAGAATAACTCCATATCGTTATCGTGTCTCGCTCTTGCGAAACAAAATCATGCATCGATGCTTTGTGCCATAGATTACCGGCAAGAAATTTGCACCCTTTGGAAATCCGCACGTCATCATCATCAGTCTGTCATGTATCAACGTTATGACTCGTGCTAAGAGGCAGCCATACTTCAAAGAAATTCAAGGGGACGGGAAAACAATAACGCGACCTTGCTCCGCGCGCTCGCGGTCTGCCGAACGGCTTACTCGATTACAGGAGAAAAATACGCGGCGATCTTCTGCCTTGCAGCTCTGAAAATGATTCCCGTCCATTAAAAGAAAGGGCGTAAAAATCGCGCCCTGTCTCTCCCGTGAGCACGACAAACAACCACCTGTTTTTTCCTTGCGAATTCTTGGTGGTGTACAAAGTTCTCAGCGCGTGCGGACATAAATACAGGCTGAAACAAAGTGCTTTCAGCGCGTACGTGTAGGTACAGGCTGGGACAAAGTCGCTGGACCGCGGGCAATGGAAACGAAGCCCATAGCTCTACTATTCGCTTCCAATCGTTCCAGGAAAACTATAACCACGACAGGGCAGACTGGTGCGACGCCTCAACCTTCTAAGAGCTCGACTTCAATCTCACCTGAATGCCAATCGCCCTATGCATTTACCGACCACCCAACCTGCTCAGAGGCGTGTACGGGCGGCGGTAGACGGCCGTGTAGTCCGCCAATCGTCATGGCTGATCATCGACGAGATTGGTGGATTCTTCTCTCTGTGGACGGACAGTTTGGCCAAGAGGCTTATAGACTGTATGACTGGACGATTTTGTTCATTTTTGTGTGTGATATATAAATTTATATGAGAAACGATGCGCTCTATTACATGTTTTTATGTTTGTTTCTCAATCTGGAATGCGTAGCATTAAGAATAAAGTTTAGGTTTTTCTCCTGATGGTCACAAAGCGAACAATAAATCCTCAATGTGTGCAGCTCTGGTATGTAGCACGCACAAAAGTATATTTTCGCTACTATCAGAATAGCTGCATTGTATGATTCAAATTAGATCCAATCATACGGCTTCCAAGCTACTAACCCAGTAAGTAGGTAGGATTGTGAGACTGAAAAAAGGGCATGATGAAGCACATGTGCTGTAATTATTACGATGTAAGAGACAGTACAAAAATGAAAACGCCGTATTTATGCTTCGATCAAAAACAAACCAAAACGAGCATGATTACCGAGGAAGACGAAGCTTTACGAGCAGAATTTCCAGGCTGCTTTTCATTTTCCTAGTTCTGCACAGCGCGCAACCCAAAACTGTCGCTGCGTCTGTTGCACGCACATTTTAATGACAAATTTAACTTGCTTAGGGCCGCTATTATACATGTTCTCTTAAAAGAAGAAAAAGGTTTACTTGCACGCATAGTGACGCTGGTAACCAATAACATCGATATAACCCCATCACCTGGGCCACGAAGCATATTCTGAGCGCGGTGTGTATAGTCAACTGTAAATTGCGCTGCAGCATATAGCGAAAAAAATTGCAAAGTGTGTAATGTATTGCACCGTCACCTATGGCAACCTCTACATTGTCACGTCGTGCTGTCTTGTGCACAGCGCTCGTGCTGTCGTTTCCTTCCGTCGGCCTTGTCTTGTTTGCGCTGCTTTTGGAAGTAATTGTGCACGTCTTGACGTGCTGAAAAGAGTTTCACTTTCTCGAAAGCTACCAAAGTAAATCGCTAGGTTTTTAAGCTTGCATAACGCGCGTTTGAGACCCGATATCCGCCTGTTGCTTCTCGAACGAAAAGTTGGCAGCAGCTGTGCGCACACGCTGGTTGTTGAAGTCATTTTCGAGGCAGTCATTTGAGTTAGGCTTGGAAGCCTATTTCTCTGCGATGCACAAAATTGCACACACAAGTGCTGCTGTTGTAACCGTAAAAGAACACGAGTGCTCAGCATACAAAGTCAAAAAATGACCTCTGTGTAAGGTGTTGGAGTAGGTTTGAACGGTCGCGTGTTTTTCACAGCTGCTGCATGCTTTCACGAGCGATGGACGGATCTTCTGCAGTTTGCTGAGCATGAAGGTATTGCATCAATTTTTTTATTGGTTCCTTGCAAGAGAGAGCTAAATAGATTAAGTTTGGCCGGAATCTTTACATACTGCGTTGGTTGATTTCCTGGAATAAAAGTGCTATTCGTATTTGAATTCCTGCAAGATGAAATAAGTCTCCTGAGCTATGTACAAAGTGCGCGCTAAATCTAAAAGCAACCTACAAACACACGTTTTTTTTATTCAGCTTAAATTTTACCGTCCTAAATACTGTACATTACCACTAGTTCTCTGGAACTCAGATGGCAGTCACATGTCCTGACACTGAGTCTCTTTTTTGGGGTGGAAGACAACTGAGCTGCAAAAAAAACAATTCCACGCCTTTTTAAACAGTACTGCAGCAAAAAGTACTAAGCGCTTAAAACAGCGACCATGATGCATTGGATAAATAGGCGCGTGCTTAAGGAGGTGAATATGCCACGGAATACGTCACTGCGCAATAAGATGAAAAAAATTACTCAGCCAATACTTGGACATGGGCTGGAACGCGAGAAAGATGTAAATTGAGTGACGCGCAGAGCAAACTGTATTATGCAGCGGGTCAATGATCACTAGCCAAGAAGAAAGCAATTTATTTTCTAGTTTTGTAAAATGCGACACACGCGATGTTTCCAAATTCAGTACGTTTTCGAAGGCTTTCCTGAAATATATCTTTTATATTTCTAGACTGAACACCAGACAGGCACACATAATAACCAAAGGTTCACCAAGTGCACGGAAAATTGGTGCTACCTGCATCGTATTTTCAGTTCCGAATATTGGTCGAAGTATTTATTGATGCGGTTGGTGTCCTAGCACTCGCTATGTGATGCATATTTTTTGGATCATAGTGTGATTCGTCTTCTCGTAGTGTCCTGAAGCCCCATGACGTTGTAACAAGAAAAGGCAGCGTTGTGATTGCTTGTTCTGGCCATTTCGCAAGCAAAGTAGGGTTGACGTGTAGGTGTAACACTATTAGACTAGAGATCGCATTTCATTGTATTGGCGTCTGAAATTCAGTACACCAAAACCATATGAAGCGCGAATCTAACGTTGCGGTAATATGGCGCATAATGCGCTTTTGCTGTTTAGTGGGCGGAAGTGCAGCTAGTGCTTTCGTCCAGCTGACCCCTAAGAAGCAAATGGAGATAAAGAAAATCTAGAAATTATGGATGTACTCTACCTGATAAACTTATAAAAATCTTTGTATTCACTATGGTATGGGTGCATACTGGTCCTTTGGGCTCCCCGCTGGCCGTTGGCATTACCGACCGTTCGAGAACAGCGACTGCATATAGGGTGTTCGCGCCTAGAGTTGGTATCGGAAAAATATTCAAGGTGCAAACAGTTTTAGCGCCAAAACACTCGCACGCTCACCGACATCACGAGGGTCCTTCTCATACTTAGCTATTTGCAGCTTCCAAGCAACAGCAACAGCGACGCCTATTTAGGTTAAAAATAAATGAAATCAATTGCAGTGACTCGGAGTCGAACGCGCGGCAGCGTGAACTTATCAGCTCCTCTGGAAGACCACCCACCATGATAAGTTTAAGCCCGAGTCAGCCAGGTCGGATTCCGCAACCTGTCATGCACACTCACACCATCATCCTGCTCTAACTATACCCGCACATAAAGGTTCTCGGAAACACAAGCATGCGCCGAGTAAAGGCGGCAAGGCAGGAGGTCGATCTAGCGCAACATAATCCCCTCTGTACCACAGCCCACTGCTCTCTGCATAGAGACATCGATGAACCTGGTGGCTCTGCGAGGCGATCTGTCATGCGGTTCTTCCACAAACTAAACTGTCCCAGGAGCACTAAAAGATCACATGCAACCTTAGAACCTTTAATTGTGGACAAAAAACGTATGGTATAGTGCATAATCCTAATGTCCTTTTTAAGTAACTGTCAAATAATGCCTAAACAAATGATCACGCCACGAGGACAAAATATATTGAAATGATCAATAGTTTCTGGCTGCTGACTCAAGCGACAGTTCATACACTATGGCACAAAATTTCCTTTGTTACAAAGCCACATTTTCACAGATAAGATTAACGTGTAACCTTTGAACAATACATTTTTTGCGGCGGATTGAACGCACATTCCTTGAACCCACTTTAATATGCTGTTTTCTATATAAGAGAGGTATGGCTGCCAAAGCGTGGTACAGTATATAAAGTCTCGCTAAGTACTTTTGTGATTTGCCTCCTGGATTGACTGCTTAGGTGTTCTGAGGAAAACCCTACAGTGAGGAAATGGAATGTGTCGGTGACTTCTCACTGCTATGATCAGTGGGCGCAAACAGAACAGGAAAGTGGGCGCTTAATTGCCTGTTAAACGCAGCAAGAAGGAAGGGATAGTTTGCTCTTTTCAAAGAAGAAAAACCGTTGAACAAGCTGATAAACGAACAAGTGCTGAAGAACAGCTCAAGCAGCTTCCAGAGGGCGAAACAAGTTTTCTCGACGCAAAGGCCTTCGAAAGGCGCAGACGCACATTGGTTCAATACAGTTGAAGGGTATCGCCCGATATCGTTATGCAACATGCATTATAAGATATTTGCCAAGGTTCTTTCTTGCCGTATGCAGCTTGTGGTATTAGATTTATTAGGGCCATAACAAGTGTGCGGGATCACAGGCCGCATTATCCAAGACCACAACCACATCGTATTTCCCGTGTTAAAGACTTTCAGATAAGATCAATCAAGTGGCTCTTATTCACATTGATATTTGAAGAGCATCTGATAAAGTGTGCCATGGTTTTTGTTTTATGTATTGCAGAGTCCAAGTATTTATGATGTCTTGGTTGAAGGCATATAAGTACGTTATAAAGTGGCCACAATGAGGCTGATTCCTAATCATAAGTTTACCAATCCAATTGCACTTAAAACGTCCGTTCAACAGGGCTGCCCAATAACTCCTTTGTTATTAGCATTATAACTTGAGCTCCTATGCAATAGTGTCATCAAGAACAAACAAATCTTGTCTTGTCATGATCGCAGTGTGATATTAAGGTTTTGCCTTATGGTTTTTGTGACGTCGCCCCTTTCTGTTCTGATAAAGAGTGTGTTGGAGGGTTTGCTTGTCACTCAGAAGTTTTTGATAGTTCGGGTGCATCTCTTAAACTCAATAAAACAAAGGCAAAACCTGACTAAGTCAGTCGGGTAAAAAACCACGCCTTCTTTGTTGACATCTGCTGGCACTTCCGAAGACTCGTAGTATTCAGAGGTTTCCTTGCATCAGTATCACAACAGTGAGCCTCAGTGTGATTCTCAAATCTTGTTAGTCAGGCGACAAACCAAAGCTTGGGTGGGTGCGGAGCTGTCACTGTTTGCACGAGCACAACTTTGCAATCTCTTGTTGGTTTCGAAGCTTATCTATGCCATGCAGCTGTTGCATTCTGCAAGCAGAAAAGTGCACGATGCACAGAATTTATTGCGACTTTTGTGTAGGCTATCGTTGCACCCGAGCACGCCTCGTGCTGCAACCCACTCTCGGGCGGTGCACTGCACATCGTCTTCTTCATCCATTAATGATGCTTCGATGCTTCCGGCCCGTTCTACCAGCTTAATAACCTCACATTTCTTTTCTTACCTACAAAGACCATTTCGCCTCGACCTTTTCTTCATGCACTTCATGGTCTTCACGGTCGACAAGGCGGTCAATTTGGCTACATTCTCCCCACCAAATTCCTTCTGTTAAAACCGCCTTCACAAAGTAGCAACCACTAAGCCCTCCATCTCAGTCCTCATTTGCCGTGAGCGAAATGCAGGCATTTTTGGTTATGGCATCGTTCTTTGATACATGCATTGAGTCGCTGTGGATGTCGCTTTATAATAACACTCAGTAGGCCAGCAAAAGTCCTCCGTTCACCAGGAGGCACTTCACTGCAGCGGAAAAATCAACATGTGCATCAGTTTTCCAGCATATTACGCAAGGCCTGCATTTAATGCATCAACGGCTTCTTAAAGAACAGGTCTACCCAACAAGCACTGCTCAAAATTAACGACAAAATCATCGATAATATTGAAGAGCAAAGATACACCTTGGGTTTGTTTCTTGATTTTCACTAGGCGTTTGACCGCGTACAGCATACCATTCTCCTCAATAAGTTACATGCCTACGGTGTGCGCGGAATAACCCTGGATCTCCTCACAAGCTATTTCGAAAAACGCTTACAGTGTGTTCGAATAAACGAGAATTGTTCCGGCAGGCTAGCCATAACCCCAGGTGTTCTGCAAGGTTTCCATCTTAGGACCTTTATTATTCTTAGTTTTCATTATTGATATATTCCAAATATTAAATTCACCTTATCTTGTAATGTACGCAGACGACACGAAAATGTTTTTCACTGCCCCTTTACTGCTTGCCCAGGAAAGTATGACCAACATTTGCCAAACTTGATTACATATGTGGTTGCACGCAAACAGTCTGATCCTAAACCTGAGGAAAACTACCTACATTATATTTATGCCCATTAAAGTTGTTGAACGCTATGCAGTCAATATTCATTACGGGAACGCAATAATTGACAGAGTGAGCAGTCTCAAATTCCTCGGTGTCTGGTTTTCTGAAACTCTTTCTTGGAATATTCACGTTACTAATCTTATAACTGATCTATGTAATGCAGTTAGTTGCATTTATAAAATCTCCCACCTCATTCAAAAATGATGGAAGTTATCTATGTACTATTCACTTTTTTTATTCCAAATTGTGTTATTGTTGTCTCGTATGTTGTATTACGGCTAAAAGAAATTACAATAAAATGATACTTGGATAAAAGAAGGCATTACGAGCAATCGAAGGGTATCACGGTCATCCTCAATATTTGGCTACAGCACCACTCTCTATTAAACACTGTTTGCTTAAATCGGATCAGGCATATTTTTTATCTTTTGTTCCAACACATCTACAAAAACCGCCTGTATAATACCATTCCAGACAATTCCTCATCACAGTATAGCCTCCGAGCACATAGGAGACAAGTCCCTAGGACGCGTACCAACTACGGGAAACAGCAAATGATCTATCAATCGCCTACCGCCCTAAATAAATTTTCGGATGATCTTGATTTTAGCGTTTCTCTCAAACATTTTAATGCAATATCCAAGCGCTACTTAATGCAAAATGGCATGTTAAATCCTTAAACTTTTGTGCATCGACATTCTGACACAACCTTAGCTTACCTAATAAATACTGCCCCTTTTCGTGCTTGAACAGTATTAGTACTATAGAAAACTTCTGTGTATTCACCTATTTGTTTTCTGTGCGGAAGCGAAGCCTCGTTTTATGTCATGTTTGTTGTTCCACTGTGATCGAGTTTCATGCAATGTGTGAGCCTCCTTCTCTTTGCTTTGTTCTGTAAAACGTTGAATGTTTGTTTGATTTGTACATGTTCAATTTTTTTTTACCTATACACTATACTGCAAACTGTACAAGGGAGCTGAGGCCTCGTCAGGCGCTACAGGCCTTTTGCACGAGCTTCCTTTTTCTTCGCAAGGAAGAAATGAAGTCTTTGAAAATTAGTTTTGAAAAAACATTCTTTTTTTACCCCCGCATTGCCTGGCGAGGCTGAGCATGACCGGCAAAACAAGCACACTTTCTTAGAACTGTGTGAATAGATCACGTTTTTACTTTAAATGATAGGAAGGGCGTTTTACAAGATGTGTCATATGCAGCGCATGCCATTCGTGTTTTTCTGGCTGTTTTTCTCCAAGGAAGAGCGACATAAGGGCGATGTGTCAAAATGAATGGCACAATGCACGCATTGTTTAATGATAACAAAATTTGAAATTGCACATCTAAATCATTTTAGATGTCAAAAATTTGTACAGCAACAATATAGCTTTACTAATGTCCGTGAATGTTTCTGCTTTTCAGCGTGACATTCTGGCATTATTTCCAGCTGCTGCGTATTTGAACAGCATCCTCGAACAACATTCTGGTTGTGTGTAATTGATAACCTTTTGCTTGCCCCTCAAAAGAAAACAAAAATTACTTTTCTCACCTTAGTTTGCCGCAACACGAACGAGTGGCGGTTTAGAGTAAATACAAGAAAAAGAACGCATAATGGAAGCCGTGGTAGACAGTCGCTCCTGCGATCGTTGAATGTCAAACGTTCTGCAGCTGTAGAACAAACAGCGTATTTTCCTGATGTTTTCTCCGGTAACAGATATGCTCACCGAAAAAACAAGGGTAGTTTAGTTTACCCATGTGCGAACCATCCACTTGAATAATGGTTTGGTTTCATTCTGAGTGATGAGATCATTTTAAAGTCGTGGAAATGTAATTATTCCTCCTAGCTTCTAGATTAGGCTTAAAATGTAATCAGCAAAAGGTCACTATCTGTCAGCACTCCATTCTTTTACTGCGCTCTTCCTGTTTTACATAGTAAGATGCTTCACAGGAAAGTGTTTTGGTGACCACCTTTGAAAAAACTTTAGCAACCGCGTGCGCCTACTGTGTGCCGAAGTGGAGACTGTTAGTATATACGTGAGAAGTATTCTTCAATGTGGAAGATTGCAGGCGCCAGGAATTGGTCGCAGCTGCCCCATAACAGCGTCGCATTCGAAGGGTTACTCATTCGCTGCGCAACACAATGCTCATGCGAATCTAGGAGTTTAATGGCAACACACGTTCCTGCATTTACAGGGTAGTTATACACTATAAACGAGTAAACGGATCTGAAAACAGTGATATGGATTGTGGTCAGTGTTTCAAGAGGGTAAATTTTGAATAGTTCAGGTGCCTTTGTTGTTCTGTAGACCAGCTGTTCAAGAGCTGTATCTTACCGTTATTCACCTTCGGGGCAGAAACGTCTAGGCTGACGAAAAGGGTTCAGTTGAAGTTAAGGACAGCCCAGCGAGAGATGAAAAAAAAATGATAGGTGTAACGCTAAGAGACCGGAATCGGGCGGAGGGGGTGAGGGAACAAACACGGGTTCATGACAGCATGGTCAAAATCAAGAGCACGAAATGGGTTTGGGCAAAGCATGTAATGCGAAAGCAGGATAACCGCTGGTCATTAAGGGTAATTGACTGGATAACAAGAAAAGGCAACCGCAGCAGGGGGCGGCAGAAGGTTAGGTGGCCGGATGAGATTAGGAAGTTTGCAGGCATTGGGTGGGCGCAGCTGGCAAAGGACAGGATTAGTTGGAGAGACATGTGAGAGGCACATGGAAGAGGCCTTTGCCCTGCAGTGGGTGTAGTCAGGCTGATTATGATGACAATGATGATGATGATGGTGATGACTGCGTCGCAGGCGTTCCATCGGATACGAGCGCTGTTTGAAGAAAATAATGTATTCGTCCTTAAAAACGGCAATCACTTCAAACCCTATAGGAATCTTCACAAAAAGACTTCACGCAGAAGTCTGGTGTTCTAACCTTATTATTATAAACCCTTTTAATTTAAACTTAATGTATAGATAAGCTGTCAGTAACGATTTTCTCTTAATTTTTACCTTATTCATGTTATTGAGTGTGTTCGGCGTTTCGTCTGACGAGTTCTCTATTTATAGTTATATCGTTGACCTTTAATTTTTTTTTATTTGCGCATTATTTTCAATTGTTTCTTAGATGTGACGCCCACCTCTCCTTAATATCCACAGGCCCTGAGGTTAATGACCTAAATAAGCAACGAGAGATGAAAAGCGTCATGTATTTTGCCCATCTTCAGCAACAGATTTTTGAAGGTTTTTCACATCAGTCCGGAAGAATATTGAAAGCGTGCAGAAAAAACAAATACCCGTCGGTTGCTTTAGTGTTTATAGACAATTTCGGCTCTTAAGATGCATTGTCTACCTTTGGTAAGTTTCTAAATGTGAGGTAAGGGCTCAGTTTAACCCTTAAAATGCATACAAATGGGTTTTGCTTAGTGGGAAGTATAACTCATGTTCGCATGCGTCTCTACGTAGCGCTAAAATCATCCGAAAAGTTGAAGAGATTCTGTCCAGGACACAGTCAGATTGCAGAATAACTTCATATCGTTATCGTGTCTCGCTCTTGTGAAACAAGATCATGCATCGATGCTTTGTGCCATAGATTACAGGTAAGAAATTTGGACCCTTTGGATATCCGCACGTCATCATCATCAGTCTGTCATGTATCAACGTTATGACTCGTGCTAAGAGGCAGCCATACTTCAAAGAAATTCAAGGGGACGGGAAAACAATAACGCGACCTTGCTCCGCGCGCTCGCGGTCTGCCGAACGGCTTAATCAATTACAGGAGAAAAATACGCGGCGATCTTCTGGCTTGCAGCTCAGAAAATGATTCCCGTCCATTAAAAGAAAGGGCGTAAAAATTGCGCCCTGTCTCTCCCGTGAGCACGACAAACAACCACCTGTTTTTTCCTTGCGAATTCTTGGTGGTGTACAAAGTTCTCAGCGCGTGCGGACATAAATACAGGCTGAAACAAAGTGCTTTCAGCGCGTACGTGTAGGTACAGGCTGGGACAAAGTCGCTGGACAGCGGGCAATGGAAACGAAGCCCATAGCTCTACTATTCGCTTCCAATCGTTCCATGAAAACTATAACCACGACAGGGCAGACTGGTGCGACGCCTCAACCTTCTAAGAGCTCGACTTCAATCTCACCTGAATGCCAATCGCCCTATGCATTTACCGACCACCCAACCTGCTCAGAGGCGTGTACGGGCGGTGGTAGACGGCCGTGTAGTCCGCCAATCGTCATGGCTGATCATCGACGAGATTGGTGCAGTCTTCTCTCTGTGGACGGACAGTTTGGCCAAGAGGCCGATAGACTGTAAGACTGGACGATTTTTTTCATTTTTGTGTGTGATATATTAATTTATATGAAAAACGATGCGCTCTAATACATGTTTTTATGTTTCTATCTCAATCTGAAATGCGTAGCATTAAGAATAAAGTTTAGGTTCTTCTCCTGGTGGTCAGAAAGCGAACAATAAATCCTCAATGTGTGCAGCTCTGGTATGTAGCACGAACAAAAGTATATTTTTCGCTGCTATCAGAATAGCTGCATTGTATGATTCAAATTAGATCCAATCATGCGGCTTCCAAGCTACTAACCCAGTAAGTAGGTAGGATTGGGAGACTGGAAAAAAGGGCATGATGAAGCACATGTGCTGTAATTATTACGATGTAAGAGACAGTACAAAAATGAAAACGCCGCATTTGATGCTTCGATCAAAAACAAACCAAAACGAGCATGATTACCGAGGAAGACGAAGCTTTACGAGCAGAATTTCCAGGCTGCTTTTCATTTGCCTGGTTCTGCACAGCGCGCAACCCAAAATCATGTGCTGCGTCTGTTGCACGCACAGTTTAACGACAAATTTAACTTGCTCAGGGCCGCTATTATACATGTTCTCTTAACAGAACAAAAAAGGTTTACTTGCACGCATAGTGACGCTGGTAACCAATAACACCGAGACAACTCCCATCACCTGGGCCATGAAGCATGTTCTGAGCGCGGTGAGTACAGTCAACTGTAAATTGCGCTGCAGCATATAGCGAAAAAAATTGCAAAGTGTGTAATGTATTGCACCGTCACCTATGGCAACCTCTACATTGTCACGTCGTGCTGTCTTGTGCACAGCGCTCGTGTTGTCGTTTCCTTCCGTCGGCCTTGTCTTGTTTGCGCTGCTTTCGGAAGTATTTGTGCACGTCTTGACGTGCTGAAAAGAGTTTCACTTTCTCGAAAGCTCCTAAAGTAAATCGCTAGGTTTTTAAGCTTGCATAACGCGCGTTTGAGACCCGATATCCGCCTGTTGCTTCTCGAACGAAAAGTTGGCAGCAGCTGTGCGCACACGCTGGTTGTTGAAGTCATTTTCGAGGCAGTCATTTGAGTTAGGCTTGGAAGCCTATTTCTCTGCGACGCACAAAATTGCACACACAAGTGCTGCTGTTGTAACCGTAAGAGAACACGAGTGCTCAGCATACAAAGTCAAAAAATGCCCTCTGTGTAAGGTGTTGGAGTAGGTTTGAACGGTCGCGTGTTTTTCGCAGCTGCTGTATGCTTTCACGAGCGCTGGATGGATCTTCTGCAGTTTGCTGAGCATGAAGGTATTGCATCAAATTTTTTATTGGTTCCTTGCAAGAGAGCGCTAAATAGATTAGTTTGGCCGGAATCTTTACTTACTGCGTTGGTTGATTTCCTGGAATAAAAGTGCTATTCCTATTTGAATTCCTGCAAGATGAAATAAGTCTCCTGAGCTATGTACAAACAGAGTGCGCGCTAAACCTAAAAGCAACCTACAAACACACGTTTTTTATTCAGCTTAAATTTTACCGTCCTAAATACTGTACATTACCACTAGTTCTCTGGAACTCAGATGGCAGTCACATGTCCTGACACTGAGTCTCTCTTTTGGGGTGGAAGACAACTGAGGCTGCAGAAAAACAATTCCACGCCTTTTTAAACAGTACTGCAGCAAAAAGTACTAAACGCTTAAAACAGCGACCATGATGCATTGGATAAATAGGCGCATGCTTAAGGAGGTGAATATGCCACGGAATACGTCACTGCGCAATAAGATGAAAGAAATTGACTCAGCCAATACTTGGACATGGGCTGGAACGCGAGAAAGATGTAAATTGAGTGACGCGCAGAGCAAACTGTATTATGCAGCGGGTCAATGATCACTAGCCAAGAAGAAAGCAATTTATTTTCTAGTTTTGTAGAATGCGACACACGCGATGTTTCCAATATTCAGTACGTTTTCGAACGCTTTCCTGAAATATATCTTTTATATTTCTAGACTGAACACCAGACAGGCACACATAATAACCAAAGGCTTCACCAAGTGCACGGAAAATTGGTGCTACCTGCATCGTATTTTCAGTTCCGAATATTGGTCGAAGTACTTATTGATGCGATTGGTGTCCTAGCACTCGCTATGTGATGCATATTTTTTTCATCATGGTGTGTTTCGTCTTCTCGTAGTGTCCTGAAGCCCCGGGACGTTGTAACAAGAAAAGGCAGCGTTGTGATTGCTTGTTCTGGCCATTTCGCAAGCAAAGTAGGGTATGACGTGTGGGTGTAACACTATTAGACTAGAGATCGCATTTCATTGTATTGGCGTCTGAAATTCAGTACACCAAAACCATACGAAGCGCGAATCTAACGTTGCGGTAATATGGCGCATAATGCGCTTTTGCTGTTTAGTGGGCGGAAGTGCAGCTAGTGCTTTCGTCCAGCTGACCCCTAAGAAGCAAATGGAGATAATGAAAATCTAGAAATTATGGATGTACCCTACCTGAACAACTTGTAAATATCTTTGTATTCACTATGGTATGGGTGCATACTGGTCCTTTGGGCTCCCCGCTGGCCGTTGGCATTACCGACCGTTCGAGAACAGCGACTGCATATAGGGTGTTCGACGCCTAGACTTGTTATCGGAAAAATATTCAAGGTGCAAACAGTTTTAGCGCCAGAACACTCGCACGCTCACCGACATCACGAGGATTCTTCTCATACTTAGATATTTGCAGCTGCCAAGCAACAGCAACAGCGACGCCTATTTAGGTTAAAAATAAATGAAATCAATAGCAGTGACTCGGAGTCGAACGCGTGGCAGCGTGAACTTATCAGCTCCTCTGGAAGAACACCCACCATGATAAGTTTAAGCCCGAGTCAGCCAGGTCGGATTCCGCAACCCGTCATGCACACTCACACCAGCATCCTGCTCCAACTTTACCCGCACATAAAGGTTCTTGGAAACACAAGCATGCGCCGAGTAAAGGCGGCAAGGCAGGAGGTCGATCTAGCGCAACATAATCCGCTCTGTACCACAGTCCACTGCTCTCTGCATAGAGACATCGATGAACCTGGTGGCTCTGCGTGGCGATCTGTCATGCGGCTCTTCCACAAACTAAACTGTCCCAGGAGCACTAAAAGATCTCATGCAACCTTAGAACCTTTAATTGTGGACAAAAATCTTATGGTATAGTGCATAATCCTAATGTCCTTTTTAAGTAACCGTCGAATAATGCCTAAACAAATGATCACGCCACGAGGACAAAATATAAAGAAATGATCAATAGTTTCTGGCTGCTGACTCAAGCGACAGTTCATACACTCTGGCACGAAATTCCCTTTGTTACAAAGCCACATTTTCACAGACAAGGTTAATGTGTAACGTTTGAACAATGAAGTCTTTGTTGCGGATTGAACGCACATTCCTTGAACCCACTTTTATATGCTGTTTTCTAGGTGAGAGAGGTATGGCTGCCAATGCGTGGTACAGTAAATAAAGTCTCAATAAGTACTTTTGGATTTGTCTCCTGGATTGACTGCTTAGGTATTCTGAGCAAAACCCTACATTGACGAAATGGAACGTGTCGGTGACTCCTCACTGCTATGATCAGTAGGCGCAAACAGAACAGGCAAATGGGCGCTTAATTGCCTGTTAAACACAGCAAGAAGGAAGGGATAGTTTGCTCTTTTAAAAGACGAAAAACCGTTGAACAAGCTGATAAACGAACAAGTGCTGAAGAACGGCTCAAATAGCTCCCAGAGGACGAAACAAGTTTTCTCGACGCAAAGGCCTTCGAAAGGCGCAGATGCACATTGGTTCAATACGGTTGAAGGGTATCGCCCGATATCGTTATGCAACATGCATTATAAGATATTTGCCAAGGTTCTTTCTTGCCGTATGCAGCTTGTGGTATTAGATTTATTAGGGCCATAACAAGTGTGCGGGATCAAAGGCCACGTTATCCAAGACCACAACCACATCGTATTTCCCGTGTTAAAGACTGTCAGATGAGATCAATCAAGTGGCTCTTCCTCACATTGATCTTACAAGAGCTTCTGATAAAGTGTGCCATGGTTTTTGTTTTATGTATTGCAGAGTCCAAACATTTATGACGTCTTGCTTGAAGGCATAGAAGTACGTTCTAAAGCGGCCACAATAAGGCTGATTCCTAATCATATGTTTACCAATCCAATTCCACTTAAAACATCTGTTCAAGGGCTGCCCAATAACTCCTTTGTTATTAGCATTATAACTTGAGCTCCTATGCAATAGTGTCATCAAAAACAAACAAATCGTGTCTTGTCATGATCGCAGTGTGAAATTAAGATTTTGCCTTATGGTTTTTTTGACGTCGCCCCTTTCTGTTCTGATAAAGAGTGTGTTGGAGGGTTTGCTTGTCACTCAGAAGTTTTTATAGTTCGGGTGCATCTCTTAAACTCAATAAAACAAAGGCAAAACCTGACTAAGTCAGACGGATAAAAAACCACGCCTTTTTTGCTGACATCTGGTGGGACTTCCGAAGACTCGTAGTATTCAGAGGTTTCCTTGCATCAGTATTTTAACAGTGAGCCTCACTGGGATTCTCAAATATTTTTTAGTCGGGCGACGAACCCAAGCTTGGGTGGGTGCGGAGCTGTCTCTGCACGAGCGCAACTTTGCAATCTATTGTTGGTTTCGAACCTTATCTATATCATGCAGCTGTTGCATTCCGCAAGAAAAAAGTGCACCTAAAGCATAGAATTTATTGCGACTTTTGTGTAGGCTTCCGCCGTATCCGATCACGCCCCGTGCTGCAACCCGCTCTCCGGCGGTGCACTGCACACCGTCTTCTTCGTCCACTAATATTGCTTCGAGGCTTCGTGCCCGTCCTCACAGATCAATAACCTGGCTTTTTTTTTCGCCACAAAGACCATTTTGCGTCGACCTGTTCTTCATGCACTTCATGGTCTTCACTGTCGTCAACGAGGTCAATTTGGCCACATTCTCCCCTCGAAATTCCATCTGTTAAACGCGCGCAATCAGTGTAACAACATCTCAGCTCTTTATCTCACTCCTCATTCGCCGCGAGCGAAATGCAGGCATTTTTGTCTTTGGCATCGTTCTTTGATACAAGCAATGAAACGCTGTGAATGTCGCTCTACAATGACAGTCGTTGCGTTAGAATATATTCTCCGTTCACCAGCAGGCACTCCACTGCAGCGGAAAAATAAACATATGCATTAGTTTTCCTGCATCTTCCGCAAGGGCGGCATGTAAAGCATTAACATTCTATTTTACCCCCGCAGTGCCTGGCGAGGCTGAGCATGAGCTGCAAAACAAGCATATTTTCATAGAACTGTGTGAATAATAATGTTTTTATTTGAAACGATGGCAAGATTGTTTTAAAAGATGCATCACATCCAGCGCATGCCTTTCGTGTTTCTCTGGCTTTTCTTCTCCAGAGAAGAGCGACACAAGGGCGATGTATCCAAAGGAACGGCTCAATGCACGCATTGTTTAATGACAACAATATCTGAAATTCCGCACATAAATGTCTTTTAGATGTGAGCAACCTAACAGCAAGAGTATAGCTGTACTAAGGTCCGTGACTGCTTCTGCTTTTCTGCGTGACATTTTGGGCTCTTTAACCGCTGCTGCGTATTTGAATGGCATTCTCGAAGAACCTTTTTGTTGTGCGTAATTGATAACTTTTTGTTGTCTTGTAAAAGAGAACAAAGATCCCTTTTCTCACTTTATCTTGAAGCAACGCGAAGGAGTGGCAGTTTATAGTGAATACTAGAAAAAAAAAGTATAATGGAAGCCATGGTTGACAGTCGCTGCTGCGATAATTGATTCTCAAACGCTCAACAGTACTAGAAAACAAGATGCGCTCAAAGTAAGAACAAACAGCATATTGTCCTGTTGTTTCCGCCGGTGACAGATATGCTCACCGAAAAACAATGGCAGTTTAATTTACCCATGCGTCAACTGTTGTCATGAAAAATGGTTGAGTTTCATTTTGTTGCCATGTGACAATTTCAAGTCTTGTAAAAATAGATTCCTCCCTCTAGCTTCCAGATTATACTTAAAAAGTAATGCATAAAAAGGTCGCTATATCTTAGCACTGCATCCTTTTACTGCGCCCTTTCTGGGTTACTTTGTAAGATGCTTTTCAATAAAGTATTTTGGCACCCACCTTTCAGAAGATATCAACTACGCGCCTGCGTCTGCTCAGAGCCGAAGTGGCATTGAGTGGCTAAAACTTTTTATGCAGTGTTATTACACCACAGGCGCTGAATCGGATACGAGTGGCGTTTTAAGGAAAAGAATATATTTGTCCTTGCAAACGGCAATCACTTCAAACCCAATAGGAATCTTCACAAAGTGACTTCCGCGCGGAAGTCTGCATGGTCTTTTAACCTGGTTATTATGAACCCTTTTTATTTAACGTTTATATTTAGATCAGCTGTCAGTAACCATTTTTTTGTAAATTTTTATCTTAGTCATGTTCTTGAATGTGCACCGCGTTTCGCCTTAGGAGTTCGCTATCTATAGTTATGTCTTTTACTTTTGTCGTTGGTACTTTATTTTTAACTGTTTCTTTGCTAGATATGACGCCCATGTCTGATAATGTTCTCGGGTCGTGAGGGCAATGACCTAAATAAACACCTAGAGATGAAAATCGTCATGTATTTTGCCCATCCTCAGTGGGATATTTTTAAAGAGCGTTCATATCAATTCAGAACAATATATAGAGCTTGAACAAAGAACTGATATGTGCAAGTTGTTTTAGTGTGTTTTTTTTTAGAATGTTGGTTCATGCAGATGTGTTGTCTTTGTTTGGTAAGTTTCAAAAACTCAGGTGAGGGCTCAGTTTTATCCTTGAAATGCATAAAAAAATGGTTTTGCTTGGAGGGGAGTATTCTAAATCACAAGTTCGAATGCGTCTCTTCGGCTCGCGATCGGTGAACGCCGACTGGCTTTTATTCAAGAACAATATCTTAGATCTCACCAGCCGTTTCTTACCCACTCGCGTAATATCTTATCAGCTGCATGCGCCATGGTATAACGCGCATCTTAAGCGCTTGTCTAACCGTAAGAAACGCTTCTTCCGTTCAGCGAAAGAATGACGCACTGAGCATCATTGGTCCAGTCATCGCTCTGCAGCTTACACTTACAATTCTGCGGTGAAGAACGCGAAAGCAAATTACCAGAATAGCACTCTGTCGGGTATGTTGCTCAATAACCCAAGAAAATTTTGGACCGTCATTAACCCTTCTGAAATGTCTAGAATAATACTAACGAATTCAAGTGAGGAACCTATATTTGATATTGTCTGCGCAAATGTACTGAATGATGTAATTTCGAGCTTTTTTTAAATGGCTCATAACAACTTCCTCACAATGCACCCTGTAGTCATCCATCCTGACGGTATAGTTAAAATGATTGTTAATCTTAAGACACCCTCAAGTGCCGGTGTTGATTGCATTACTATAAAGTTCCTTCCTGAAAAGTACTAAAATGTATTCATCGCTTGCCTTAACTAAATTATTTCAGCATTCGTTTGAAAACGGTGAACTACCCGCCGATTGGTAGATAGGTAATGTGGTTCCTGTGCATAAATCTGGTGATAAACATTCGCCTTTTAACTAACGGCCCATATCTATTACCAGCATCCCAAGCAAAATCTTTGAGCACATGCCCTTTTCACATATTGTCATTTTCCTTGAATCAAACTCGTTTTTTCTTCCTTATCAGCACGGTTTTAAGAAATCCAATTCATGCCAAACAGAGCTGCTCTTATTCACGCACAAACTTCACGCAATTTTAGACTCCCGCTCGATCGCCGACTTAATCAACCCAGATTTCACGAAGGCATTTGATCAGGTTTCCCATCATCTTGGTAGGATTAGACAATACTATTCTAAAATGGCTCGAAGTTTTCCTTACCCATCGTCAGCAATTTGTTCCCGTCAACACCGTTAATTCCACCGTTCACCCTGTTCTTTCCGGTGTGCGCCAAAGCACCGCCTTGGGGCCCCTGCTTTTCCTATATTTATCAACGACTTACCCAGTAACCTTCCTCCTTCTGCACATCTTTTTGCCGATGACTGCGTTCTTTTTCCGGAAATAACAAATGATAATGAGAAGCACATGATTCAGTTTGACCTTAACGCTATCTTAAGATGGTGTAAAACTTAGAATATGACTTTGGGGGTTGAAAAGTGCAAACTTATGCGCATTTCTCGCGTTAATAGTGAATTGCCCGTATATACGCTTAATGATGTGTTACTTGATCCAGTTACAAGATATAAGTACTTTGGAATTCATATTACGTCTAACCTTAATGAGCTGGCATGCGCCCATTGAGCACATCACAAACAAAGCTAATCGCATCTAGGATATCTGAGACGTAACTTTCACGCAGCCCCGACAAACATCAAACTTGTACTCTATACCACACTAGTGCGTTCGCGACTAGAATACGCTTCTTCAAACTGGAACCCTGGTGTTAAGAGTTTGATCGACCTACACGAGATGGTACGACTCAAATCAGCGCTGGTTTATCTTTCTGACTTTCGGCGTACATCAAGCCTAACCGAAATGAAGACTACCCTGGGCCTAACTTCACTTGCATCACGACGCAAAATTGCACGCCTGTGAATTTTTCACTAAATATTTCATCATGAGTCTATTCGCTACGAGTTACTTCTTACCCCTTCATATATATCACACCGAACAGATTGCATACATAAGGTAGGCATTTCTACATGCAAAACTAAATCATTCTCGGATTTTTTTTTTATTCCTCGCACGTCGTATGACTGGAATCACCTTCTTCTCCAGTTTCCTCAATTCCTGACCCTGTATTGTTTAGGTTTGCTGTTACCGCTTCTATTGAATGATATATTGTGTAGATCGCTTATTCTGTCTTATTTATGTCTTGGTAATTTATCGTTCGTTGCTGTTGTTTGTATTTTCAGTGTTGTTGTGTATTACCCACTCCCCTCTGTAATGTTTTGCCCGGAGGGTAAAATAAATAAATAAATAAATTCAGTACAGGACACTTTAAGTTTTCAGAATAATTCTATTCCTTTATCATGTCTCGCTCTTTCGAACCAAAATCATGCAACGACGCTTTGTGCGATAGGTTACAGGCAAGAAATTAGCAACCGCTGGATATCCACTCGTCATCATCATCAGCCTGTCACGTATGAATGTTATGACGCGTGTTAAGGGGCTTGCATGTTTGAAAGAAATGCAAGGAGACGGGAAAACAAAAACCCGACCTTGTTCCATGCGGTTGCTGTCTGCAGCACGGTTTAATCAATTATGACAGAAAAATACAAGATGAGCTTCTGCCTTGAGGCCCTGAACATGATTCCCCACTATTAAAAAAAGGGGGTGTGAAACTCGCGTCCTGTCTCTCCCATGAGCTAAGCAAACAACCGCGTTTTTTCCTTGCGACTCCTTGGTGAAGTACACAGTATTCAGCGCATGCGGTCATATGCACAGAATGGGACAAAGTACATCTCAGCGCGTACGCGTAGGTAAAGTCTGGGACAAAGTCGCTGGGCCGAGGGCTCCGAAAACAAAGCCCATAGCTCTAATATTAACCGCCTGCTGGAAGCAATCCTTCTGAGGGCGATACGTAACCGCCGGATTTTTTCTTTTCATTTGCATAAGTGTGCGCTCTAGCCGGGGACTAGTACTGAAACAATTGGCTTTTTTTTACGGAGCACGCGGTCTTTAATATTTTGTCCCCAACTCTGTATAGACCAATGTCATCATCATCATCATTATCATCATCAGCCTGACTACAGTCACTGCCGGGCAAAGGCCTCTCCCATGTCTCTCCAATTAACAATATGAGACAGATACTGCGCCATTTCCTTTCCCCAAAAAACCAATAATTTACACTTCGACCAAAAACAAACCAAAATGAGCATGATTACCTAGCCAGAGGGAGATTTACGAGCAGAATTTCCAGGCTGCTTTTGATTTTCCTAGTTCTGCACAGCGCGCAACCCAGACACGTTGCAGCGTCTGTAGCACACACACTTTGAAGACAAATTTAACTTGCTGATTGTAGCTACTATGTATATTATCTTAACACAATAATTGGCAGTGGCTTAGCTCAGCTAAGACAGGATATACGTAGCGAAAGCTAGGGCATGGCTTGTTTAACCTTGGTCAATCTTCATTGCAAGTCCAGGTTAGTCTGGTTGTCTGGTTAGTTCCTGACACGTGGTTCGTCACGCGGGTGGTCGCTGGACCAGTCACGGGGTTGGTCGCGTGGCGCGGTGCGACCACAGTAGGAATGCGAGCGCGGCAAAACTGCGACTTCGTGGCCAGTGTAGCTTTCGCTACGAAAAAAAAAAGGTTTGCCTGGGCTCGCTCGATGCCCCCCCACCCCACCATGTAGAGCTTATATGGGTGCCTGCGCACTCCGGGAATCCCGGAAACAAGGACGCCAACCTTTTAGCCCGAGGTTCTTTAAACCGGGTTCAGGTGGCCTCGGATCGGGTATTCGCGAGGGAGCGAATGCACTCGTTCAGCGAGACGACGCAGGCCTACAGAGCCTCGAGCCAGCTCTACGCCCCCCCCCCTCCCTAGATAACAAACACGCAACACTCTGGCGCAAACTGCAGACACACACACACTCCCCTCACCCCTGACCCTAGCCCACTATCACCCCTCCTTCCCCACTCCTGCCTGCACCTTGTGCCCAGAACCATTCGCCTCTTCCCTCCACATCCTCTTCCTCTGCCCGGCGGACCCTCCCCCGCGCGGCCTAGAGGACCTCAAGACCTGGGAGGACTGGGAGACCCTGCTGCGCTCGGAGGACCCGGCCGTGCAGACAATCGCCACCGGCCGGGCTGCCATTGTTATGGACCTTAGGGACATAAACACTTGAGTGCAGTGGGGTCGTGCGGAGACCCAGGGGCGTGCCCCGACTTCCTCTCCATCAATAAAGTTTCTCTCTCTCTCTCTCTCTTGCACGCATAGCGACGCTAGTAACCAATAACATCGAGGCAACCCCCATCACCTGGGTCATGAAGCATGTTTTGAGCGCGGTAGGTATAGTCAACAGTAAATTACGCTGCAGCATGTAGCGAGAAATTGCAAAGTGTATAATGTATTTCACCCTCATCTATGGTAACTTCAACATCGTCACGTCGCGCTGTGTCGTCTACGTGTGGACGTGCAGAAAAGAGCTTCACTTTCTCGAAAGCTCCTAAAATAAATAGCAAGAATCTTGCACTTGCAGAACGCGCATTTGAGACACCAGATCCGCATGCTGCTGCTCGAACGATAAATTCGCAGCAGCTGTGCGTACACGCTGGTTCTTGACGTCCTTTTCGAAGCTGTTATTTCAGTTAACTTGACTTAGTTGAGAAGCAAAAAAAAAACGCAGAGACTAGTGTCGTTGTTGAAGCCACAAAAGAAAACGAATGCACACCATAAAAAGTGCAAAAATGAATTGCGTGCGAGATGCAGCAGTGTGTTTGAAAGGTCGCGTGTTTTTCGCCGCTCCTTTTTGTTTTCATGAGCTATGGGCGGATCTTCAGCAGTTTCTCGGGCATGAAGGTACTGCATCAAATCTTTTATTGGTTGCTTGCCAGACACAGCTGAATAGCTGACGTTTGGGTGGAATCTTAATTTACAGCATGGTTGATTTCCATGAATAAAAGTGCTATTAGAATATTAAGTCACTGCATCAAGGAAAAAGTCTCCTGAGCTGTGTACAAACACAGCGCGCTAAATCTAAAAGCAACCTGAAAACGCGTTTTTTTTTCAGCTGAAATTTTACCGCCGTAAATACTGTACATTACAATTAGTTCTCTGGCACTCTGATGGCAGTCACATGACTTGGCACTGTGAGTCCCTTTTTGACGTGGAAGATGACTGAGTCGCAAGAAAACTGTTCCGCGCCATTTTAAACAGTACTGCAGCCAAAATATTAAACACTTCAAGCAGCAGCTTGCAGACTTTGATGAGTGGCGACACCACGGGTACCCGAGCAACCCCAGGAACAATCCCGCCGGGGGATGATGGTGAACAGTGAACCACCATGGAGCAGAGCACCCGCGCTTAGCCATGCGTGGTTCAGCCGTATCCGGGGAAGGGGGTTTCTGGTAGTTGAGACGATGCCAAGAGTTAGGACATTTAAGGCCCCTCGGCGGAGGCAACACATCACTTTTGGCCCTAGCTTCCTGTAGACGGCACCTCCGGCCTGACCCGACCGGTGGAAATCGGCAGCCGCCTTTTCCTATCCTCACCTCCATCTTCCACTTTCCTATGTTCTTTCTTACAACTCTTCTATCTCCTACTCACTTCTTCGTTTTTCCTTTTTCTTGGAGCCTAGGTTTATCCTTGTGCGGCGAGCTAATTGGGTTTCGTCATATTTGGGTACAGTCCAGGTGTACAGCTGGTGTGGGCAGGAACTGCCTCCAAGTTCGTGTCCCGTCGTCTTGTTGGACTCCATGGTGGGTGGCTGGCACCAAGGCCCGACAACACCCCTATTCTATGGCTCTTTCCCCTTCACAAAATGATCACCCTCTCAAAAGAGGGCGGAACGAAACCAGCAAACAATATTTCCCCAAAACAAATGAAGTGTTTCCAAAATATCACGTTGTCTACTGTCAAGATTCAGAAAACCTGCAGTGAAAATGTCACCTTTCACAGTTCCGAAATGCTTTAAGAATGCCTTGGGCCCCGGTTACAAGGTGATAAAACTTGCTCCTTGAGAACCACGATAAAGTTTAAGTTCCGAATATTTCTAATATTCTGTCATTTGGAGACATTCATGTCTCAGTCACACCCCGCCGGTCACTAAACACAGTCCGCGATGTGATCTAAGAAATTGATCTTCAGCATCTCACCGAGGAGGAAATGCTCGAAGACCTCGTCGATCAACACGTCACAAAAGTCCAAAAAATAAAAATAAGAAAAGATAACAAAAGGATCCCTACGAAACACCTTATACTTTCTATCACTTGTTGTACACTCTGCGCCCCTTAGAAATGGGCTACACAAAGATTGCAGCGAGGCCATACATTCTGAATCAGAGACGCTGTTTCAATTGCCAATGATCTAGCCATGGTTCCCTGAGTTTACGAGGCCGCAAAACTGCGCTTCCAAAGAACACGCCTGTGAAAAATGGCAAACAGCATTCTGCTGCGCTCACTGTGATGACCAGCACCCAGCTCACTCCAGGTGTTGCCCTTCGCAGAAGATTAAAAAAGAAATCAAGACATTAACAAGTAAAGAAAACATTTCCTTGAAAGAGGCGAGAACTCGTGTCAGAGGCAAGAACATGTTTGTCTTTTAAACTACATACAAGCTTTGCCGATGTGCTGCAACAGGGAGATCCGTCACACCGGCCTCTGGCACCTGCCCAGACCTCATCTACTAAGACTGCATCTGGGCCATCCTCGCCTCAAGTGGAAGCAGGTAACGCTGCTCCACCACCTCCAAAGCAGGTCATGCTGCCTCTCGAGGCAGCGGGCCTCAATACCTCTGCCCTCTGCCCACGAGGCCAGGTCTCACACAGAGACCCACGTGCACTCTCCACCAACATCCAGCACCTCTGAGGAGGTGATGGACAAGAGCCAGGGTAGCTTCGTGCTGACGACGTCACAGGTACGCAGAACTCCCTGGATCGAAAAAAAGAGGCAAGCCCCGAATCAAGGGGCCAACTTAAACCTAGTTTCTAAACTAACGATATGGCATTCATAACACCCTTGAATTGCAGGGAAAAGATATCTTAACGTCATTCTCTCATACTGCTTTGTGCTTGCAGGAAACTAACCTAGGTCCCCACCATACAAATGTACTAAAATATATGTTATTCCGCCATGGTCGAGAGCATGAAACAGGCTATCGGAAGGGTGTAGCCATCATCTTGCAGAATAACATAGCAGCCCATGAACTAAAACAACTAAATTAGAGGCTGTTGCAGCCACTCTGCTCACATATAAAACTCTTATAGTGTGTTCTGTATGCCTAAGGCTGTACCTGAAAGTTACCTACATAGAGTTAGAAAACCTTTTAGCACAACTACAAGAGCCTGATCAGGTATAGTTGGGGACTTTAACGGAGATTCCTCTTTCAGGGGAAGTGAAAAAACAGATAACAGAGGTAAAATTATAGAGAATGGTATTCTCAGCAGTAATATTCTTTTGCTGAACTCTGGTAAAGCTACATTCTTTTCTCCAGCCTCAGTGACAATGAGCGGTTTAGATTTCTCTTTTAGTTCTCCTTCTGTTTTTTTATGATTTTAAATACGATGTCATAAACAACCCATATCGTAGCGATCACCTCCCTTTAATAATCAGTCTAACATCAACACCTGAAATCATCCCGACAAAACCGCGACGCTGGAAGCTGCTTTTAACTGAATGGAAACTTTTCAGATCAGAAGCCAGTTTAAAAAATGCTTTAGAAAATATTGATATCGATGAAATAAATGAAAAGTTTACTGATTGTATCTTAGATGTTGCACACGTGGCTATTCCTAAGTCTTCGGGAATGGTACGGCAAAATCACAAATTTTGTTGGAAACAAGATTGTAAAGATGAAAAAAAACGAAAGAATAAAGCTTGGGGTATATTTAGTCGGTTCCCCAGACATGAGACCCTAGCCAATTTTAAAAAGGCAAGAGCTAAAGCTCGGTACGTCAGTCGTAGTGCCGAGAAAGCATCATGGCAGATTTAAATATAACAGCGCGGAAAACGGGGACTTCAAGGGTAGAAAACACTGGACAAGCGCTGTTTTACTCTCATCTAAAGTTTAATCACAGCAAACAGGCAAACATAAGCGAACAGGCAACAACCAAACAATAAAACCGCAAGGCACGTGCACTATGTTGGGTCAAGATAGGCAACCTCACTTTCAGCAGGAGCAGGGATGGTTCGCTGACGCACGATCTTTGTTTCTTTCTCATTTTGTAGGCTTCCACGATTTCCCTGGCCAATTGATCGGGGTGTTTACACAATATGCCACTATAGTACAAGGAAGGAAAACATGATTGACACTCGCGGCAATGATCAACTAAATTCGTGGATCGATTAGAATCTAATGAGTTTAGATGTTTTCTCAGTCGTGTTTTAATACACCCTCCTATTTCATCAACGTAAATTTGCGCACAGGACAGAGATATTTTGTACACTACGCCCTCAGAGCGCGGTCAAATTTTCTTATCATGCTTAAGGCCACAAGACGCTACAGATTTGTTAGGATTGCGAACGTTATTTTCAACAATTGAACAAAATTTATTCAGCTTATTTGGTGCCGAAAAGCTATATCAACTTCATACTATGGGCCACATTTTTAAGATCATGTGACTGGTGGTGTACGTAGGGAAGAACTGCGAATTTTGCTGCAAACAGCGCTTGTCCTGTGTTTTCTACCCTTGAAGTCCCCGTTTTCCGCGCTGTTAATTTTTAAATATGTATCACCAACTCGCCCGCCTTGCTATCGCGTTCAATCATGGCAGAGCTATGTGTCATCCATAAACAGTCAAATCACATAAAAAATGTGTGAAGAGGTAAAAAAATAAACAGCTGCTTACTGGACGTCGTCCATAAACAGCCTTTATGTTGAAAATAATATGGACCATCACTAACAGGGAGAAGAAGCATGCTCACATGCTCACACATTCTAACGATCCGTTCCCTACCGAAACATATCTGTTACGAAATATTACAAAGTGCCCATCTGTAATACTCTTTAGCAACAAACCTCAAACTACCATGCATTTTGAAGAGATATGCCAATATCTCGGCGTACATAATGCACTACCTAGCATTGCGCCCAGACGAGAGCCACTGCCTAGATGGTGCAATTTTCCTGTGATATGCCATCTCACTCTTACACAGTTTCACGAAAAGCATATTTCGCAACAACATATACTGCAAGAATGTCTAGCACTTGAGGGAGAATGGATTCACCGTCTAATGGTTCAAAATCGAATGCCTACGTAGGAAGCGCAGGTGTGCGAGGGCATGAAAGGGAAATAATAAGATTTCCATAGCGTGCCTCTATTTTCACAGTCGAGTGTTACGCTGTGTGCCTAGCTGTAAGAAAAGCATTTAATGACAACATCCAGAAAGAGTATTATTTACAAAGACTACCTCAGTTTACTTACAGCTCTACACTCTAGAAATGAAATCATTCCGGTGCTCAGTGACACCATACACAACTTGACAAAGAGTCATTGCTGAAGAAAAAAACAAAAAAACTTTGCTGAGTGCACAATCATGTCGGAATTGAAGGCAACGAGAGGGAAGACCTCTGCGCTGCACAGGTTCGTGGCAACCAAATAAAAATGTAAATATTTCCTTTAAGGATTGCAGAATCTCGGTACATTGTAAAATAAGAAAAAAATGGCAGTCCGCTTGGGACAATGAAGCCAATAACAAAATACGCTTCATAAAACCAGTATTAGGAGAATGGAAGTCCTGTACCCACCAAGAACGTTTCATGGAAGTGATTATCTGCCGTCTTCGTATAGGACACACACACCTCACATATAATTTCCTACTGAAGAAACAAGAGAATCCCCAGTGTGAATCATGTCGGAATTGAAGGCAACGAGAGGGAAGACCTCTGCGCTGCACAGGTTCGTGGCAACCAAATAAAAATGTAAATATTTCCTTTAAGGATTGCAGAATCTCGGTACATTGTAAAATAAGAAAAAAATAGCAGTCCGCTTGGGACAATGAAGCCAATAACAAAATACGCTTCATAAAACCAGTATTAGGAGAATGGAAGTCCTGTACCCACCAAGAGCGTTTCATGGAAGTGATTATCTGCCGTCTTCGTATAGGACACACACACCTCACATATAATTTCCTACTGAAGAAACAAGAGAATCCCCAGTGTGAATTATGCGAAGATGAGATAACAATAAACTAAGTTTTATTTTCACGTAGAAAACTTGAAACACTGAAGAAAAGCAATTTGCAGTTTTTTACAAAGAACACATACTTTTCCACCCTACATTACTGCTAGATGAAGATGCACTTGTTAACACTTCACAGGTTTTTAAATTTTTGTAGGGAGCAAGTGTCTTGAACAAATTCTAGATCTGATAATATTCAGAGATTTATAACCAGAGACTTCTTTAACCACACCTCAGCCAGATTATAATTCCCGAAATGAAGGCTGATGTCTTTATTTGATTTGTTGGGAGCCTCAACATACTTGCACAGACAAGGAGGGTTGCAGAGGTTAAGGTACTTTCTTTAAAGCTTTTAATGTCGATTTTTGAATGTCATCTTGGTGGCATAACAAAGTAGTAAAGCTTACATTGTAGGTCGTCTACACCATCGACACTTTTCCTAATCTTTGTAAAATTCTGCAGAAAACATTTATATACCTTGCGCTTCGCGCATGTTGGCCTCAGCTGCCTATGTGCCATTAAACCCAACACAACACAACTTAAAACAGCGACATGATGCACTGGATAAAAAGGCGCATGCTTATGCAGATGAATATGCCACGGACTTCGTAACTGCGCATTAAGACGAAATATATTGCTAAGCCCATAATAGGAGGATGGAGCACGAAAAAATGTAAAATGTCTGATGCAGTGAACAGCCTGTATTATGCAGCGGGTCAATGGTGACTAGCCTAGAAGAAAACAATTCATTTTCTAGTCTTGTAAAATGCGACACACAATGTTTACCAAAACCAGCATGTTTTCACAGGGTTAACTGAAATGCATTTTTGCTATATTTCTATACTGCAAACCAGCCTTGAACACATAATAACCAATAACCAAAGCTTCACCAAGAGCACGGAAATTTGATGGTAATTGCGTCGTATTTTCAGTTGCAAATATTAGTTGAATTATTTATTGGTGGTGTTGGCGTTATCTAGCACTCGCGAAGTGATGCATATTTCGCAGAGATTGGTCTTTTACGTCTTCTAGAAGTGTTCTAAAGCCCCGTGACGCTGTAAAAAGACAGGACAGCGTTCAGATTACTACTTCTTTCTGTTTCGCATGCAAATTAGCGTTGACGCGTAGTTGTAACACGATTAGACTAGAGATCGAATTTCATTGTATCGGCGCCAGGAATTCAATAAACAAAAACCTGGCCAAGCGCATAATGCGCTTTTGATGTTTAGAGAGCGAAAGTGCAGCTAGGGATTTCAGCCAGCTGAACCCTAAGGAGCAAAATGCACTAGTGAAAAGCTAGAATTAATGGATGCACCCTATCTGAGCAACATATAAACGTGTTTTTATTCACCGTGGTATGTGGGCATGTTGGCCTCTTGGGCTTACCGCTTGCTGTTGAATTTACCGACCTTTCGAGAATAGCGACTGCATGTAAGGTGTTGGCGCCTAGAGTTGGTATGGGAATTATATTCAAGGTGGAAACAGTTTTGGCGCCAAAGCACTCGCATGCTCACCAACACCGACCGAGGGTCATTCTTATACTAGATTTTTGCCGCTGCCCATCAATAGCAACAGCGACGCCTGATTAAGTTAAAAAATAAATGAAATCAATATCAGTGACCCGCATTCGAACGCGCGGCAGCGTGAAATCAACAGCTTCGCAGGAAGAACACCTAACCTGACAGGTTTAAACCCGACTTAACCAGGTCAAATACCGCGTCCCGTCATGCACAGTCACATCAGCATCCTGGGCTCGCTTTGCCCGCGAGCACCTTCTAAATAAAATACAAGAATTAACAGAACCGAATGCTAATCTCTCCAAAAACACGCTTAGAGCTCTGCTGCTGGAAAATAACTTAGAACTCACATAATCTTCTATGTTTCTGTCCCTAATTGCCATTTTTTACGAGTGCATTATCGTTTTGTATCTTGCTGTTGTTTTGTTATTTTGATGTTGCTTTTTTGTTGTTGCTAAGCTAGCAACAACCATGATCAGAATTCTGTTATACTTGCAATCTTTGTATTCAAGTATTTCGTGTCGGCATGTGCGAATTATTGTTCGCTGTATACTGTTATTTTTTATTTACATGATTTGCTTACCTTTTTTTCCCCTTCTTATTTCCACCAGAAGATTTTGATGTGAAACTTTTTGTAATGCTATGTTTAACGTTTGCGCCAAACTGTATGCGGGGCAAGAGCCATCGTCAGGCGTTTCGCCTTTTGCTCTTGCTCCTCTTTCTGCATCAGAAAGAAACAAATAAATCAAATCAAACATTCTTTTTTTACCGCCGCAGTGTCCGGCGATGCTGAGCATGAGCTGCAAACCAAGCACACTTTCTTAGAACTGTGTGAATACTTCATGTTTTTACTTTAAACGATGGAAAGGTCGTTTACAAGATGCATCACATTCAGAGCACGCCATTCGTGTTTCTCTGGCATTTCTTCTCCAAGGAAGAGCGACATAAGGGCGATGTATCAAACGGAATGGCACAATGCATGCATTGTTTAATGAAAACAAGATCTGAAATTGCACATCTAAATCCTTTTAGATGTTAAGACTCTTAACAGAAAGAATATAGCTGTACTAAGGTCCGTGACTGCTTCTGCTTTTCTGCGTGACATTCTGGGCTCTTTTACCGCTGCTGCGTATATGAACGGCTTTCCCAAAAAACATTTTGGTTGTATGTAATCGATAACATTCAAAAAGAAAACACTGTTATCACTTTATCTGGCAGCAACGCAAACGAGTGCAGGATTTGAGTAAATACAAGAATAAAGCATAATGGGAAGCCGTGGTTTACAGTCACTGCTGCGATAATTGATTCTCAAACGCTCTACGGATGTAGAAAACAAAATGCGCTCAAAGTAAGAACACATAGCATATTGTCGTGATGTTTCCCCCGGTAACAAATATGCTCACCGAAAAAACAATGGCAGTTTAGTTTGCTCATGCCTCAACTGTTGACATGAAAAATGGTTGGGTTTCATTTTGTTGTCATGCGATAATCTTAAGTCTTGGAAATATAGATTCCTCCCTCTAGCTTCTATATTAGGCGTAAAAAGTAATGCAAAAAAGGTCGCTATATCTTAGCAATGCATTCTTTTACTGCCTTTTTTGTGTTACTTTGTAAGATGTTTCACAATAAAGTATTTTCGCGCGCACCTTTAAGAAGATCTTAACTACGGGCATGCGCCCGCTAAATGCCGAAGTGGCACTGAGTGGCTAAAATTTTTTATGCAGGGTCACTGCACCGCAGGCGCACCATCGGATACGAGTGGCGTTTGAAGGAAAAGAATGTATTCCTCCTCTCAAACGGGAGTCACTTCCAACCCTATAGGAATGCTCACATGGTGACTTTTCACACAGAGGTCTGGTGTTTTAACGCGATATTTATGAGCCCTTATAATATAGCGTTAATATTGAGATCAGCTGTCAGTAATCATTTTTTGTAAATGTTTATCTTATTCACGTTCTGGAGTGTGCTCTGCGCTTCGCCTTACGTGTTCTCTATTTATAGTTATGACTTTTACTTTCGTTCTCTGTTTGCACTTTACTTTTATTTATTTCTTTTTTAGATATTACGACCATGTCTTATAATGACCGCGAATCCTCAGTGTAATGGCCTAAATAAACACCGAGAGATGAAAAGCGTCACGTATTTTGCTCATCCTCAGCGGGAGATTTTTAAAGCGCTTTCATATAAATCCAGAAGAACTTGGAAAGCTTGAACAAAATACTAATATGCGCCCGTTGTTTTAGTGTTTTTTGAAAATGTTGGTTCTTGCAGATGTATTTTCTTTGGTAGTTTCTAAAACTCAGGTGAGTACCCAGTATAACCCTTCAAACGCCAAAAAAATGATTTTGCTTGGAGGGGAACATTCTAAATCACGAGCTCGCATGTGTCTCTTTGAAGCTCTAGAATCATCTGAAGAGTTGCCGAGATTCAGTGCAGGACACTATAAATTTGCAGAATAGCTTCATTCCGTTATCGCGTTTTGCTCTTTTAAAACAAAATCATGCATCGAAATTAGCAACCGCTAGATATCCACACGTCATCATCATCAGTCTGTCATGTATCAACGTTATAACGCGTGTCAAGCGGCTGGCATATTTGAAAGAATTGCAAGGAAACGAGAAAACAAAAGCACGACCTTGTTCCGTCCGCTCATGGTCAGCAGCACGGTTTAATCAACTAAAGCAGAAAAATACGCGGTGAGCTTCTGCCCTGAGGCTCTGAAGATTGTTCCCCACTAATAAAAAAAGGGTGTAAATCTCACGCCCTGTCGCTAACATGAGCGCGACAAACAGCAGCACGTATTTTCCTTGCGACTTCTTGGTGGCGTACACAGTTCTCAGCGCGTGCGGACATAGGTACCGACTGGGCAAAAGTCGCTGGACCGCGGGCTCTCAAAACAAAGCCTATAGCTCTTATAGTACCCGCCTGCTAGAAGCAATCCTTCTGGGGGCGATACTTAACCGCCGATTTTTTTTATTTGCGCAATTGTGGGCTCCTTGCGGGGAATAGTACTAAAACTATAGACTTCGTTCACGGAGCACCCGGTCATGATACTTTTGTCCCCGAGTCTCTATAGACAAATGTCGTCATCGTCATCATCAGCCTGACTACACTCACTGTAGGGCAAGGGCTCTCCCATGTCTCTAATTAACCCTGTCCTTTGCCAGCTGCGCCCTCCCTATGCCTGCGAACTTCCTAATCTCATCTGCCCAGCTAACCTCCTGCCGCCACCCGCTGCACTTGCCTTCTCTTGTAATAATGCCGCGAATATTTGCAGTGTGTTCGTTTTTCAAGGCAGCCAGCGTCGTGGTCGGGGTTTTCATTGTGCGCGGCGTCGGTGCAGCGAGTGCCGGTTCTTCATGCGGCGTCGCGGGTGCAGCGTCTTCATGGGGCGTGGTCGGTGGAAGATCTTCCGCGTTTCGCTCTGGAGCAACCTCACCTCCAGAGGTTGCTGCCTTCAGTTTCCCCTACGGGGGCTGGGAGACCTTCCTCGTACCGCGGCTGCGTAGCTGCGGCGTGGCGACGCAAAGCGCGAGGTTGACGGCGATGGTGAGCGCGAAAAGCGGTTCGGCGTGTACTCTTCTCGACGCAGGTACTCGTCGATTTCCTGCCGACGTTGCCCGAAGCGTGGTCGTGGGGCGTTAATGGCAAATCCTCGAAGACCGATACGTCGGTACGGGCAGTGACGAAGAATATGGCCGGCTTCACCGCAATGGAAGCACAACGGCCGGTTGTCGGAAGTCCTCCAGGCGTCGCATTTCCTGGGGCTTGAGCGTCGGTCATAGGCTGGGCGGGCGGGGGCTGGGAGGCGGCGTTGTGGAACAAGTGGCTCATCTCGGGGAGGATGTGGGGGTTGTCGTTGGGGCTGGGCAGTCCTTACTGCAGCGGCGTAGGTCATGGCCTGGGGTTCTGTGGCCGTTGGGGTGCCAAGTGCCTGTTGCACTTCTTCCCGTACCACGTCCATCAGAGTCGCTGCTTGTGGCTGTGGGGAGGATGATAGTATTCGGCGTAGCTCCTCTCGGACGATTTCGCGGATAACTTCCCGCAAGCCGTCGCTGGTGGTGGCCGGCGTGTCCGAACGGATTGCACAGGCAGAGGAAGGACGATTGTACTGCCGAGCTCGGACGTCGAGGGTCTTCTCAATCGTGCAGGCTTCTTGCATGAATTCCTTGACTGTTTTTGGCGGCTGGCGGACGAGGCTTGCAAAGAGTTGTTCTTTTACGCCGCGCATTAAAAACTGAACTTTCTTTTCCTCGGTCATCCCGGGGTCGGCGCGGCGGAATAGGCGCTTCATCTCCTCGACGTAACCGCGGACGGGCTCATTCGGAAGCTGGATCCTGGACTCGAGGAGTCGTTCGGCTCTTTCTTTCCTCACGACAATGGTGAATACCTTCAATAGTTCTCTCTTGAATAGCTCCCATGTCGTAAGGGACGACTCGTAGTTTTCGTACCACGTGCGTGCGGAGCCATCCAATGAGAAGAACACGTGTCCAATTTTTGCCGCATCATCCCACTTGTTGAATGGCGCCACGCGCTCAAATTGATCCAACCATTCTTCAGGGTCTTCGCCTAGGGACCCATTGAAAGTTGGCGGCACCCGCGGCTGCTGCAGTATGATCGGTGTCGACATCTTCGGCGAGGTTGCGGTGCTCGTAGCCGCATCTTTTCGCTGTCTTGTGCGGTTCGGCAGTTTCCCGAACTCAGGCTCCTCTCCCTGGAGACGTCGGCTGGCTCGCTGAGCTGCTGGCTCGTCCTCGGGTGCGAAGCGCTGAGGGCTGGCTTCACGACTTGAAGGGGGCGTCCGTAACATGGAAGGCTACCCCGCACCTCCACCAGATGTCACGTAGTGGTGACGGCAGTCGAAGCAGCGATGAAGACGGACGAAAGGGTCTTCTAAAAGAACGGTTTATTGGGCTGACTTGCACCCAAAATGGACTGAATCACTCGGCGGCGGCGAAGCGACAAGCGTGCTCGGCGGTCGTCGAACAGAATGCCGGCCGCTGTCGGCCGTGCTCAATTTAAAGCTTATAGCGAACTTTCGAGATAAAGAGCGCAAAGTTACTAGAACAGAGGAGAGTAATGCCGCTAATATTTGCAGTGTTTGTTAGTTCTTCAGATCTGCCGCCACATCACTTTATCGCTTTGTTTGCGACGCAAGACGCGACTAGATTTTTCTCGATTGATCGCAGCCAGGCAGAGCTGATTCTACGTTGTTCCGGAATGTTGTAGTAACTTTGCGTTCTTTATCTCGAAAGTTCGCTATCAGCTTTAAATTGAGCACGGCCGACAGCGGCCGGCATTCTGTTCGACGACCGCCGAGCACGCTTGTCGCTTCGCCGCCGCCGAGTGATTCAGTCCATTTTGGGTGCAAGTCAGCCCAATAAACAGTTTTATTTTAGAAGACCCTTTCGTTCGTCTTCATCGCTGCTTCGACTGCCGTCACCATTACGTGACAATACGGTCCGTCACCCTCAAGGGCCAGCGGTTATATTGCCTGAGTATTACATGCCCTGCCCAAGCCCATTTCTTCTTCTTCCTCTTGGTTTCAACTATAGATGACATTAGCACGCGTTTGTTTTCTCACCCACTGTGCCGGCTTCCCGTCTCTTAGCGTTACACCTACCATTTTTCTTTCCATGGCTCGCTGCGTTGTCCTTAAGTTAAGCTGAACCCTTTTCGTTGGCCTCCCCGTTTCTGGCCCGTAGGTGAGTACCGGTAAGATAAAGCTGTCTGCACTTTTGTCTTGAATGCCACTGTTTAAACCTCCGAACCTTCTATATCGCATGTGATACATATCGCATCTATACCTCTCTTTAGAGTGGGTGGAAATTTATGATATTTGGCCTGAATATTTGTGAAGAGCGCTGTGGGATGATAAATGAATGTCCAATGTGTTCACAGTTTTCAATGCCATTTGTGAATTGGGTTTAACGTCCCGAACCGATACATGGTCTGTAGGAACGCTGTAGTTGGGAGTTCCGAGAAAATTTGACCACACTCTGCTATTTAACGTGCGCTGAGATTGTACAGCAGACAGGTCTCTTTTATTTCGCCTGCATGGAAGTATGGGCGCCGCGGCAGAGCTCAAACTCTCGACCTAGGGATCAGTAGCCGAACGCCAAAGCCAATGCTGAACCGTGGTTGGGTATATTATATTACGAAAGCCCCCGACGTGCGCGCCGCTTTGCACTGGACAAGTTTTGTCTCTCCTGTTAACCTAAGACATTTGGTAACTCATTACTCGCTACTTCTTTTAGAAGAAATGCTAAGCTATCGTCACTGGATCCGCAGTCTGCTTCGAAGCTACAGCGAGTGCGTCTCGTTATCGCAAAATGTCCGACACACACCGATTGCCAAGCATCGCTTTGTAGTTCTAGTGGGAAATAACCTGGTTACTCTAATGGGAAATAAAGACGGCGCACTTCGATTCTGCGTCCGTCACCACCGCCTGAGCAACACAACGAAGCAAGGACGGTCTCATTTGGGAGCTAAATGCGCGTCTCGAGCAGTCACTCTTCCTTTTCTTTGCGAACGATGCTTGTGAACGTTTTCACTAGTTCTTTCCTGAATTCCTTCCAAGTTCGCAGAGAAGCCTCGCGATTTTCGTACTAGTTTTAGCATGGCCATGCAGGCATAAAAACACGTACCGTAGATTTTCTTGGTCGTCCCATGCGTTGAATGTCGCCACAAGATCCAACTGGTCCAACGATTCCTCGGGGTCATCCCAGGGTAGACCACTCAATGCAAGAGGATCACGTGGCTGCTGAAGAACGTGCGGTGATGATGCATCGTTGCCCTCAATCTTCAGGAGTGTTGCAGGTCCATGGCAGCCAGCAACTCCGCCAGATGTCACCTAGTGGTCGCGGCAGTCGCGGTATCAGGGCCTGTAGAGATACAGCGGGGGCTTAGACAAGGATGTCCTCTGTCCCCTTTGTTGTTCATGTTGTACCTGCAAGGTTTGGAGGCCAAGCTAGAGGGAAGCGGACTAGGTTTCAACCTATCTTTTTTCAAGCAAGGGGAATTGAATAAACAGACATTACCGGGACTAATATATGCGGACGATATAGTGATAATGGCTGACAACAAGGAAGACCTGCAGAAGTTGTTAGACATATGCAGTACAGAGGGAGATAGATTAGGCTTCAAGTATAGTAAGGAAAAATCTGCAGTCATGACATTTAATGAAGAGGGCGGCGAGCATAGAATACAGGAGTTCGTGCTAAAGTAGTGAATGAGTACAAGTATCTTGGGGTGTGGATAAATAACAGTGTTGAGTATCTGACAGAGCATGAAAAATATGTAATGAATAAAGCTAGTAGGAATGCAGCTGTCATGAAAAATAGGGCACTGTGGAATTACAATAGGTATGAGGTGGTAAGAGGGATCTGGAAAGGGGTGATGGTCCCTAGCCTGACCTTCGGGAATGCGGTCCTGTGTATGAGGCCAGATGTTCAAGTAAGGCTGGAAATTAGGCAACGGGGAGTAGGGAGGTTAGCTTTGGGAGCCCATGGCAATACACCAAATCAGGGGGTACAGGGTGATATGGGATGGGCGTCTTTCGAGAGCAGAGAGGCTAGCAGCAAGATAGCATTTGAGGAACGATTGAGAAGGATGGAGGAAAAGCGGTGGGCTAGGAAAGTTTTCAGATACCTGTATATAAAGAATGTTGACACGAAATGGAGAAAGCGAACTAGAAAATTGACAAGCAAATATCTGGACAGCAGTAAGGGGGCAGATCAGCAATTATCGGTTAAGAAAAAGGTTAAAGGAACAGAGAGAGCTTTGTGGAAAACAGGAATGCTGACGAAATCGGTACTAGAAACATACCGGACCTTTAAACAGGAAATTGTCAAAGAAAATATCTATGATAATTGTAGGGGAAGTTCTTTGTTGTTTGAGGCCAGGACTGGAGTTTTGCGGACTAAGACGTATAGAGTCAGGTACCAGGAGATAGACACTTTGTGCACTGCGTGCGGAGAGGAGGAGGAAATAGCTGAACACTTGATACTTTTCTGTAAAGGGCTTCACCCTACAGTGGAAGGCAGCGGGGCTGACTTACCCAAGGCATTGGGGTTTAGGGATAGTGAAGGGAAAGTGGATTTTAAGAGGTTAGAAGTAACCAAGCGAAGGTTATCTGATTGGTGGCTAAAAGCAAGACAGGAGTAAAATTTCACAAGACATGGCTAGGTGGCTTGAGCCACCGCCCGATGTAAAGGGTTCAGCCGTATCCATCCATCCATCCATCCATCCATCCATCCATCCATCCATCCATCCATCCATCCATCCACCCACCCACCCACCCACCCACCCACCCATCCACCCACTCATCCACCCACCCATCCACCCACTCATCCACCCACCCATCCATCCATCCATCCATCCATCCATCCATCCATCCATCCATCCATCCATCCATCCATCCATCCATCCGTCCATCCATCCATCCATCCATCCATCCATCCATCCATCCATCCATCCAGTCCAAGTCAGTGAGGAAGAAAGCGAAAACAGGCTTCCAAAAGAAACTGTTTATTGGGCGGACCTGCGCCTACATCGAAATGAATGACTCGGCGGCTGCCAAAGTACCTAGCGTGCGCGGCGGTTGCCGAACAGAATGCCCACCGCTATCGGCGGTGCTTAATTTTAAGCTGGTAGTGGACTTTCGGGAAGCGGCGTGCAAATTTACCAGAAAATTATGGAACAACCTAGAATCGGCTCCGCCTGGATAAGATCAAAGGAGATAAATCTGGTCACGTCTTTCACCACAAACAAAGCAAAGGAAATGAACAAACACTACAACAATTCGCGGCAGTTTTACCAGTGTTGGCTCACACCAGGAAACCACTGTGTGATCTCTACAAGGAAGCTGGGAGACTAGCTTCAAATATAGATTTTCTAATAAGAGTGAGGCACGTGGTTGCAATTACGGATTTGTAGTCGCCCGTTATCAATAAAAAAATGTATGTTCTGGAATTTAAAAACTGAATTATAGATGATGGCGTGGCTTAGGCAATGTTTAGAAGTTTCTCGCGAATTCAACAATTGTGCCAATGCGGGGAGTGCAGAGCGATGCCTGTAAAGTCGCAGCACTGTGTGGCGTACATTGCAAGTGAAATCCTCTTCCTCGTCTCAGCCGGGCACCGGCTCACGCAGCACGAGGCGACGATATACATTTGGAAAATACGTCATGAGATAACAATGCAGCTAGCGCATGTGAAGACATATCTTTACTCCTGTGCAAATATTTTTGATGAGTTTAATTCTTTGCCAGATGCATGTGAGAAATCCGTTTATTATAAACGTAAGCTTAGATCAAAATGTATTATGCTTGCCTTATTCAACCTCGTCGACCGTGTGTCACACATTATGCATAAGGCTCACTTTGGTTTTGGACATGCAACGCAAGAAGGCAATGCTTCCCCCTGATCAGATGAATTCTCATATGACACTTTCCAACTGTACACCTACAGACTGACCTAATGTTTTAACAATAGGAAGTTATTTGCTTGCTTCAATTCAGTCATCAGGATTGTTTTTCTCTACAGCACTTGGATATACAGCAGATAAACATGTCTCGAAAATTACGTCTTTGTTCACAGCGGGCTAATAAGGTATTGACTACTTCCGTTGCCCTCTGTCACAGCCGGTAGTTACGGAGAGTAAAAGAAAGAAAGAAATACAAGCCACAAGCGTGGCAATCGAACCATGTATTTTCTCATTAAGACGTTGCTAGAATAAAACACACATTTGTGACTACCGAAATTTATACGATGTGAATATGGAGCGCACGTGACTAGTATTGATTTCCAAAGTTCAGGGTAAGAAACTGCAGAAATCGGTGTACCAGCCGCTACCATTGTCCTAGTTGCAAATTCACGCTGATCACCCTAGAAAATTTTCTTCGTGTTTTTTTTAAATGTTCGTCTACAGGAATACAAAATTTAGCTTTGTTGTACAGAAATCTGCTTCGCATTACCACCGCAGTGCATTGGTTGGCTGTTTATAACCCGTTCTAAACGTTGTGTTTTGTCTCAGCATGCACGTAAGCAACGCGACCAGCGCAGTGCTGAATGTAAGATGTGCACCAGCCAATAACTGCGATGGGCGCTTCAGCTAACTCAGTAACATTTACACTCGCCATTCAGCATATCAATAAAAACGGCCCATTCGTTGTCTATTTCAACTGGCTTAGAAGCTGATTTTGCCGTTCGTGCCATAAACAGTCGACTGCTGAAATCCAAGAGATACATCACTCTGCCTTTAACAACGGACACGATATTGCCTACCAATGGCTACCAGGACACTGCGACATTGCAAGCAATCACAGTGCGGAAGAGGCCTCGAGGATCGCCTACCACGACGGGGAATCTCTCGATCATATTTTCAAGAGGGACACAATGGGTGTATGCGCTTCGAAGACTCAATCGTGTGATCGCGCTTTCTTCTTAGAATTGCGGTCATTATTCCAACCCACGCCTGCAATCACTGAACCCTGAGATGCAATTGTGCGAATCTCCGGGTTCCATCCGGCCTGAAACTACGTGAAGCGATCGTGCTGCGTGGCTTGTCGCATTCACCAACCACTACTCCTTTGTTAACGGTATGGCTGATAATCCTGTATGTCCTATGTGTAGGTGCGACGAGACCGCAGCGCACATTCTCTGTGCATGTCCTGTATGCAGTGCCGAAAGGCAGCCTCTGTGGCGTGCGCTCGAACGCCTTGACCGAATCCCGCTCACGCAAATGAAGAATCTCGTAGTGGCAGCGGTGACCGTCGGCGACGAGTGCCTGCCAAGCACTGCTCTCTTTCTTGAGAGCCTCCGGATTGCCTTTTAGGCCACGACTTTACAGCGAGCTTTTAGAAGGAAGGAAGGAAGGAAGGAAGGAAGGAAGGAAGGAAGGAAGGAAGGAAGGAAGGAAGGAAGGAAGGAAGGAAGGAAGGAAGGAAGGAAGGAAGGAAGGAAGGAAGGAAGGAAGGAAGGAAGGAAGGAAGGAAGGAAGGAAGGCCTCAGACGTTGCTGGCACATACCCATTACGTGGGAGTGGCCTAGACAAAGGCGGTTAATTGCTGGATACAGGAAAGTTTTGACGGGAAAAGGACTGGTAATAGTATGTAGTCTGATAGATTGGAAGACGGAAGGACAGGGGTCCTGTTAACTTGGAGATCGAGGACGGGACAATGGCTTAATGTGCATAATAGTATACAATGCCTGTAATGATTCAATGTCGTACTGACACTGTGTGTGTGTGTGTGTGTGTGTGTGTGTGTGTGTGTGTGTGTGTGTGTGTGTGTGTGTGTGTGTGTGTGTGTGTGTGTGTGTGTGTGTGTGTGTGTGTGTGTGTGTGTGTGTGTGTGTGTGTGTGTGTGCGTGCGTGCTCGCGTGCGTGCGTGCGTGCGTGCGTGTGCGTGTGTGTGCGCGCGCGCGCGTGTGTGTTTGTGCGTGCGTGCGTGCGTGCGTGCGTGTGTGTGTGTGTGTGTGTGTGAATGAGTGAGTGAGAGTGAGAGTGAGTGAGTGAGTGAGAGAGAGTGAGAGTGAGTGAGTGAGAGTGAGTGAGTGAGTGAGTGAGAGTGAGAGTGAGTGAGTGAGAGTGAGTGAGTGAGTGAGAGAGTGAGTGAGAGAGAGAGTGAGTGAGTGAGAGTGAGAGTGAGTGAGTGAGAGAGTGAGAGAGTGAGTGAGAGAGTGAGAGAGAGTGAGAGTGAGAGAGAGTGAGAGTGAGAGAGAGTGAGAGAGTGAGAGAGAGTGTGTGTGTGTACGCACTGTAAAGTATCCCAGGTGGCCGAAATTGTTCTGGAGCCCTCCACTAGGGCACCTCTTCCCTCCTTTCTGCTCTCAGTCCCTCCTTTATCCCTTCCCTTACGGCGCGGTTCAGGTGTCCGCCGATATTTAAGACAAATACTGCGCCATTTCCTTTCCCCAAAAACCACTTATTATTATATTCAGAAATGCTGCTAATTATCCCAATATTGGCGATAAATTCGGAAAAGTTGTTCCTCCAACGGACCAATGTGAAGCTAATCCTTTACAATATTGGGTCAATTATCTGGGCTGCTCGGGCGGTATCTTCCCGTTGTAGTCCATCCCTATGCTGTCGCGGTGACAGGTGGCGTTGGACTTTGCTACTACCTGCCAGTGCGCCACCTGCCACAAGCTTACTCACGCCACCTGTCATGTGGCGCGGTACGCCTACTCCGCGACGCCTACGAAGAGGCGGAACGCAGGAACGAAAGCCTAATTGCTACGTTCTAAAATACTTACGCAGCAACTTAGGCTAATAAAGTAGTTCGGAAAATGTAAACATTCCAATTTGAGAAGTTAAAGCATGCAATCAAATCTTTGTCTAAACATAACGGCCGACACACACAATGAAAGGAAAATGCACAGGGAGCCCAAAGAGATAAATCAAGATTACTCTACGTTGCGAGATTCTCTATATCACAGCAGAGTGGTTTTTTTTAGCACTGTGGTGAAGGATAGGAAGAAAGAAGGAAGCGAATAGTCAGATAGTTAAATAGTCAGGTCCAACGATGAATATTTTTGTGTGATGTTGTTCGCGCGGAAGTGGGGGCGGTGGCGGAAGACTATGTGAACATGCAAACGGGGTGTTGCTGTGGTTGTCTGCATGAAATAAGGATAAACGGCTCAATTTTCTCCGCAAGACCAGAGGCGGGAGACTCAGCGATATTTGCAACGCTGTTGCACTCTTAAGCCGAGAGTCTAGTGAAATAATGAACCGGGCATATTTGTTTTGAATAGCATCCTAAATATTAATAAGATGGGTATGATGAGGGTTCCAGACGGCTCAAGTGTATTCTGTGCCAGATCTGATTAGCGCGTTGAATACGTGCAGCCATGTGTCCTGGTTGGCTTCCTACACTCGACGTTTTACGAGACACGCTATTTAAACCTTTGCAAATGATAACTCAACACCGGTGCTCCAGCATAAATTTTTATGTATTTTAGTTATTTAACATACTGTTAATCCCACCGGGACTTTTCCAGGAGTGCATTTATAAGCAATAAAATAAAAATGAACAGACAATAACACGAAAGCCAGCAATCGGGTTCAAGGAGACAAGATATTAAACATTCATAAGCGGTCACATCGAGTTCGACATATTTGACAGAAGATAGTGGACAAGTCTGGTCTTCAAAGCATGCGTGACAAAGTTCGCGCCCAGGTATTTTACCGACACAGCAGTTTCAATTGCTGTGCTATTTAGAATGTAGGCATTAAGACTGATGTTATTAACAGAACTAGACATGAGGTGGTCTGTTTTTTTCTGCGCTAATACTATTTTCCTCCTACAGCACCAATGAGTTCGCTCTTCGAGGTCGTTTTTCAGAGCGATGATGGCACAACGGCTATATTTTACTCTGCGAGTTGCAATATCAACTGCAAATAATCTTATTGTTGATGTTATCTTAGTGTAATACCATTAATATATGTTAAGAAAAACAGTGTAACCACTACGAAATCCTGAGTGACTCCAGAATCCGCGCCTGTGCGTTTTTACAAGAACTTTGTTAGCTTAACTCACTCAAAAAAGTTTGTTCGAAATGGTTTAATCTACTGCGTAGAATATTTAACCAGCTCCACGTTATTGATTTTTGTCGTTAGGCGGTTATGAGGCGCGCGATCAAAAATCGTTCCAGAATCCAATAAAAATGGACCCAATGTAGATTGAAGAGTAGTATACATTTAGAAATACCGTTATTAACTGACTTAATCGTGTACATCACAAATGTTTGGGAAAGCAATGCTGGTAGTTTGGAAGCGCGTTCTTCTGGTTAACATGAGTCATAATTGAAGTGTTTATTGTGCGCTCGTGTATCTTGTAACATATTGAAGTCAGTTAAATCAATCTGCGGTTATTAGAAACGCATCTGTCTCCTGCTTTAACTAAGGGGATTACGCAAGCAGACCTCCAATCTTCTGTTGCTCATGTGGTATCGAGTTACTGTTCAAAAATGAGAGAGAGAATGAAAGCTGGGTGCTGGGAGGTTACATTTAAAAGTTTCGCGTTGATGCAGTCAGGTCCTAGCCTGATGTTTTGGGGGAAGGGGGCGCATTCAATTTCACTAGCCACGCCAAGTACAGGCAACTAAATGGCCGAAAGAAGAACGTGGATATTTGTCTCAGGAAGCAGCATTACATTTTAAATGGGCAATTCGTCCCTATGAACCAATGTGTCGTGACTGCTGAATTCCTCTACACACTGTTCTGTAGGTTGTGTTCTGCCGTTTACACCAAAACTAGCAGGAACCGCACCGACGCTTTTCCAACGAACTGTGTTCCAAAACTTCATAGGATCAATTTCTATCGAACTAGGCCGTCTGAAAATAAATTATTTGATTTGGGCTCCGGAAATTTGCTTCTAAGCTGTTTTAAAAATTCTTGTTGTTTTTCAATGTGTAGGGTATTTCGTTCTAACCGCTTTCTTAAATGCTGTTCTTTTATTTATTAACCTATTCATATTTCCAGTAAACGAAGGATGGTTAGTAGGCGTGCTTATCATTAGTTCTTTCACGAATTTTCAATTTCTTTTAGTTTAGGATGAAACAGCCTGAATTTTCATTCGCCGTGTGATTCTAACTGAACTGAAAACCGTCGAGAAAATCAATTCTAAATTTACAGATCTCATTTTCAATCTCTGCACGTGCGTACTTATAGACGGAATGGTAAGGTCACGAATTAACTAATGTCACTCGCACCATCCGACACAAGCAATACTAAAATACAAACACAATGTTTCCAGCCAGAGGGCAGAGCAAAAATTGCCTGCAGCGGCAGTGGTGGGCTACTAAACCTACAGGGTCTTCCGTTACAGGACCCAATAGAGAGCAAACAGCGCTCACAAGGTTGAATATTATTGCGTAATTTCTTTGAGATCTAAATAAACTACTTGCCTGTATTTGGTGGAATTGGCGAGAAACTGCTTTCAGCTACGAGTACAGTTCTTGCAGACTCGAGCCAAGTAGCCGATTTCACAGGGTGCGTCATCCGCCGGACGGCAAGGCAAACGACATCTCTGCTCGGTCGGTGAGAGAAGCGCGCTCTCTTCGAAAACAGGGTTCGTCTGCCCGCCGGATTTAATATCAAAAGGAACATCACTGCTCCTGATAATAAATACCCCAGGGAAAATGTGACACCAACTGCACTGCACTCACTAATGACTGATAAGTCGTCGCTTGTGAGTTGAATGTTCATCCGGCAGATAGCGCAGCCTGTCAGACCGGCTGCTTGACTCGCGTCTGCAAAAACTGTACTCGTAGCCGAAAGCAGTTTCTCGCCAATTCCACCAAATAGAGGCAAGTACCGACGTTTAATTAGATCTCAAACAACTTAAGCAATAGTTTTGTACTTTGTGAGCGCTCTTTGCTCTCATTTAGGGGAGTATTATGCGCTCAGAATTTTTTAAAATCCGGAGCATAAAAACGTCAGTTCATTTACATACATATTCCGGTATCTGTGCAAATAAGGCCATAAAAAAGGCACTAGCTTCGTAGGCGTACTATAAGGGAAGCTAAATGGTATTATATAGTGAGCTACTCGCTTTTAGGACGGTGTGGAAGTGTGCATGACACAGGGGAGAGCAAGTACGTGATAACCACGTGAACCAAAGGAAAATATGTTGATTCCGATTTAGGCAATTCTCAAGCGTGCGACCGCTGTTCCGGAGTGTAATAAATTCCCTCCCCATTTAGGGTCTAGTGCGACGCCATTCGTTGTGGTCAAAGCGCCCTAATCAGTTCCCCTTTCTTCTGTAATGCAGTTCATGAGTAACTCAGTCATCCGCCTGAAAAACCGTTTTACTTGCAGTCCGGTGAGCAGGAAGGCAGCGAAAATTATTATAAACAAGTCTAAACTCTTTATCGGGCTGTGTCGCGCGCACAAAGAAATCAATGACTCGGCGACGGCGTAGCGACAACAGTGTCGGCGATCGTCGAACAGAATGCCTGCCGCTCTCGGCCGTGCTCAGTTTAAACCTCATAGCGAACTTTCGAGGCAAGGCGAGCAGACCAACGACAACTATCTGGAACAACGTAGAATCAGCTCCGCCTGGATCCAATCGATCGAGATCAATCTGGTATTGTCGTGTATCGTAAACAAACCGATAAAGGCGCGTGACGCAGCTTTGAAGAATGAACAACCATTACAGTGTGTTGCATTTACAGCTAGTCGATCTTTTTCAATTAAAAGGGGTTTTATCTGCTTTAACACTGACTATAGAAACAAACAATACTTCTTTTCACATAGGCCACTAAGCTGGTTTTTATACAGGTTTCTAAAAAGTTTCCCACAGTGTGGCCTCATACCTTAATTTCTGTATATTTGAGTGTTTCAGATAAAAGGAAATGCTTCAAGGAATGTGCATGCATATTGGAGAGCCCTTTAAACAATTTTGCAATATTGGGTAGCCCTCTAAACAATTTCTTGCATCTCAAGAAATTTTACCTCACACAAAACAATGCTTTTTGGAAGTGAATTTGTGTTTTATCAGTGTTTTATCAGTATAAGCATAGTAGAACTGTTCCCCCTTGCGGCGTGCTTTATTTATTTATTTATTTATTTATTTATTTATTTATTTATTTATTTATTTATTTATTTATTTATTTATTTATTTATTTATTGTATCCTCAGGGCCAAAGGCATTACAGAGGGGAGTGGGTTTAGGATAAACAACAATGAAATAGAATACAGTGGAAATTGGTATTACAAAATAAATTTCCTCCAGAATAAAACAAATAGCAACATCCAGAAAACGTAAATAGTATAGAAACAATGTATACAATACAGTGAAACAGATAAAACACACAATCAACTTACTTCAGAATAAATAATATTAGCTACAGCGTTATGAAAGATTTTATTATCAGGAATGGCTGCAATATCGGGGGGAAGACGGTTCCATTTCACAGATGTGCGGGGAAGATATGACTGAAAAGAAGATTTGGTGTGGCATGTTGGGATGCCAACCTTGTGGCGGTGATCGATGCGACGTGAAATGTATTCGGGGGGTGACATGAAATAGTCGTGAAGCGCAACGTGATGATACAGCTTGTTAAATAGTGTTAGGCGACCAATTCTGCGGCGAGATTGTAACGGTGGGAGTGAGACGTTAGATTTCATGGCTGTGATGCTTGCCGTACGGTTGTAATTTGAAAGAATGAAGCGAACGGAATTATTTTGGACTAATTCCAAAGAATATGTGAGGTTTTCATGCGTAGGGTCCCATATTGATGCTGCATATTCTAGTTTAGGACGTATGACTGTTTTATAGAGTAGAAGTTTAAGGGATGAGGGAGCGGTAGAGAATTTACGACGTAAAATATCCTAACATGCGGTTAGCGTTATTAATCACGTAGTCAATATGAATAGGCCATGTTAAGTTTTGAGTGATATGAATTCCTAAGTACTTGTATGTTTTTACCCAATCAAGAGGAGTGCCATCAAGATAATATGAAGGAAGAGCGTTAGATGTCCGTGAAACACGCAAAGCTTTACATTAAATAGTGTTTAATTTCATATTCCATGTAGTGCACCAGTTTGACACCAAATTAAGGTCTGACTGGAGAGTGTCAGTATCGTTGACGTTATTTATTTCCCGAAATATTACACAATCGTCAGCAAAAAGGTGAATGTTAGAAGATATGGCAGAAGGAAGGTCATTAATATAGATTAAAAATAGGAGTGGCCCAAGGACCGATCCCTGTGGAACACTAGATAGCACGTTAGCAATCGGTGAATTAGTGTTCTTAGCATGCACAAATTGCCAACGGTTAAGAAGAAAAGATTTAATCCATTGGAAGACGTTAGGATCGAGATTAAGATGGCTCAGTTTATGTAGTAGCAATTTATGGCATACTTTATCAAAGGCTTTGGAAAAGTCCAAAAAAAGTGCAGTCAGCGCAAGATGAGTTGTCAAGTATGCGGTACAGCTTATCAGTAAAGGCAAGTAATTGAGTTTCACAGGAGTATGTTTGACGAAACCCATGTTGCGCAGGCGTGAAAAATGAATTCTCATCGAGAAAGGTAACGACATTCTTGAAAATGATATGTTCTAGTAATTTGCAGCATGTGCTGGTGAGCGAAATGGGACGAAACTTTTGAGGGCAGTGCTTACCACCGGACTTGTGAAGTGGAACCACCTTCCCAATTTTCCAGTCGATAGGAAAGCTTGCTGTGTCGAGTGACTGTTGAAAAAGTTTTGTTAGTGTAACTGAACTATAAGCACAAGTATTTTTTAGGAATCTAGCGCTAATCGCATCAGAACCAGGTGAAGAATCATTTTTTTAAATTTGATTAATTTGGCTACACAAGGTGGATCGACAGTTATGGGTGGCATTGTCGGGAACCTGTGGTGCGGTATAAATGGAAGATTAACGCTTGAAATGAAGGAAAAGCTTTCAACGAATGCGTCATTCAGCACGGAAGCACAAAGATCATTGGGGATAAGTTTACCGGAGGCGTCTTGTAGTCTAATTAATGGGTCGTTCGCAGGATGTATAACACGCCAAAATTCTTTAACACTCGTTTTCAAAATTGTTGGTAATGTGGCAGACAAAAAGTTATTCTTTGTAAGTTTAATGGCGTTGACGTAAGCGTCGGAAGCAGGCTTGTACTTCGCCCATTGCGCATTAGATGGTGAAAGCTTCGCGCGGCGGTATAGACGTTTCTTTTTGTTAGATAATCGTCTGATGTGAGAGTTGTGCCATGGTGCTTGTGGATTAGAGGTGACGATGCGCTTTGGGATATACTTATCAGTTGGTCGTGAACCTTTGTTTTGAATGATATCCAGTTATCCTCGATAGAGCAGTAGTCTGAGTTTGCAATAAAGTAATCAACAAAAGTGCCCAGCTCATTGTTAATAGCGGTAAAGTTGGCGCGTTTGTAATCTAGAATGATTTTTTAAATTTTATTCACTTTTGGACGTGGTATATTAATGCAAAAATTGAGCAGAACGTGATCGCTTATGCCTGGAAGATATGTTATGTCAGTAGCTAACTCTGGATTAGTTGCTAGAACTAGATCGAGAGTGTTCGAAGCGTTATTTACCGTCCTAGTGGCTTTTGTAACTAACTGAGTTAGCGAAAATGTGGCGCATAGTTCTAAGAATTCTTTAGCTTGATGCGAAGGGGGAGATGGAAGGCGGCTGAGCAGTCCATAAAATAGTTGGGAAATTAAAGTCCCAAGGTAGAAAAAGCGGTGATGAAGGAAATCGTGCGCGAACAAGATTTATAGCGTCGTGAAGTTCGTTAGTGAATGTAGACGAATAAGAAGAAGAACGGTAACAGACGCCAATAACCAATTTGAGATCACCTATCACTGTTGACGCAAAAATTAGTTCTAGTTCGCTGAAGACTTGGATACATGAAGATGGAATGTCTTTGGAAATGGCAAGTAAAGCACCACCGCCACGCTTGGCTGTTCTATCGCAGCGATATACCGAATAGAAATGAGCGTTATGGAAGATTTCGGAATCTGACACATGCGTTGGGAGCCAGGTTTCCGTTAGCGCTATAATGTCAGCTGAGCATGTGTCTATGGCAGAAGATAAAGAAGTATGCTTGTTAAGTAGGCTCCTGACGTTAGTATAAAGAACTGATATCGATGATGACAACTGTCCACTACCCCTCGCGATTCCCTACGGTGAAGCGGAAGATACAGCTACGGAATCCAATGCAGACGATTCCAGTGCAGAGGATTCGCCACGTGCCACGATTTCTTCAACAGTGTCCGTGGTAGGGTTACACATGAAGCATTTTTTATTGATGTGCAGCTTGTTATATCGTATCTTAAAAGAGCGAGGGCCAGCGTGGTTAGATCCGAATTCAAAAAGTTTTTTTCGAGCCTGGCGCGTAGCAGGTGAGAAATCTTCACTGATAGTGATGTTATCTGTTCTAAATTGGTTACGAAGGGTTAATATCTTGTCTTTCATTTTATTGTCCGAAAATTTAGCTATGATTGGTCGACACTTCTTTTCTGAAGAAACGCCGAGGCGATGTGCACGTTGAATTGGACTCGAGGAGCATACTTCGACAACCTTAGACAAGGCTTCCAGGAGTTTAGATTCAGTATCTGCCCAAGTCTCTTCCGCATCAGGTATACCAATAAATATTAAATCCTCACGTCGCGATCTATCTTCTGCTTCATCAAGGCGAGACTGCAGCAAATCATTTCGAATGCGTTGGTCTTCTACAGATTGCTTTAAAAATGAAAGTTCTTGGCCCATTTCGCTGAATTTCTTTGCCTTTTCCTCGACTTCATCAAGCCTCTTGCACATGCCAGCTAACTTTGATTCAATGTTCTTCTGACTACTCCTAATGTATTTTATATCAGCTGCTAATTCGACCTGATCTTTTGAGCTTTGCAACGTACGAGAATGTACATCCTTGAGCAGCTTAAACAGAACTTTCATTTGTTCAGATAGATTGTCTGGCAGGTTGTCTATGTCAAGGGAGCGAGTCGTAGGACCCGGGTTAGATTCAATGTCGCCAGAGCGCAAAAGCAGGAAAATCATTGACACACATTCACAAGCAACATCAAAGCACACCCGTGGGCACGGGAACAGAAGTAAACAGCGATCGTCACATTTCCTAGCGTGCAAAGAATTGTGCGCACAAACCTGCACAGTGAAGAAACGAAGCATTGGAGGCATGCCGATGTCACTGTTCTCGTGCCCACGGAAGGGAAAGCCAGCGTGTTGTCGCTTTAAATCCGGCGTGGGTGTCGATGCCATCGTCGATGACGCTGGACGGGTGTGGACGAGGGATTCGATGAGCAGAAAATCTTGGCCGGGTAAAAGGCTGAATTTGTCGGCGAACCGAAGCCCAGAACTTGCAACCACCGGACAAGGGAAAGACATCGAGTCAGTGCCTGCAGCTGGCGAAGTTGATATGCCGAGCGCCAGCACAGCCTGCACAGTGAAGAAACGAAGCATTGGAGGCATGCCGATGTCACTGTTCCCGTGCCCACACCCGTGCACACACGCCCATTTAGTAGAGTTGCGACTTTGGGGCGTTTCCTTCTCGAACCTAAGCTGATCCAACGATATCTTAGATAAGAGTAGGCTCCTGCTCACAGCGCAATCCTCCATACGGCTCAGCCTTGGTAGCAACCCGGAGTTCTTACCACATGATGGATGGGATTCCTAGAGAGCCTGCGGTTGTTATCGCCAGAAAGGACCTTTCATAGGCGATCTGTGACTGATCGCATGGAAAAAGATGTGCTTTTTGCTTCTGGTCTGCAACCCGCCATTAACTGTATTTTCTCTTTGAAGGTAGAGAATATGCTGACGTCGCAGGAGTCAGGTGGCTGGCAGCGTGTTCGAAATACGTATTCATAAGGTGATCGCTCTAATTATTGATGGCAAATGTTTTTTTCAACACAAAGACGCTGTTGCGGCAATAGGAAATTCTGTCTTATATAAACGAACAGCTACCTCTCCGCTACAAGCCAGTCCTTTGGACGCTTTCCATTGGAAGAGGAGCGCTGCTATCAGTAAGTTTCTTCCCATCTAAAATCTCTGGCTATCTCATGGTCGGCTTCTACAACAATGTGTCAATGCACTGATTTTGAAGCTAGACTTCGCCGAAGATTGGGTGCTCTGCAAATATTTTTATAGTTCTCCGTACTTAGCAGATAATCAGAAATTATGAAAAAGAAAACTTTTTCGGCCTGCGTTGTGTCCTTGCCGTGATTCTTTTAATGCTTTCTTACCACCCTCGATTTTTTGTGGAACGCTTTCGTGGCTTTTTGGGTTTTTGCTAGTTGTTGACGCCTCATTGCTACAGCTTTGGCCACATGTGTACTCTGAAAATTTGATCCTGTTCTCTCGTTCAGCCAGCTTCCGTGTCACTTAACTCGTAGAAAGCTTTCCGGTTTTTCTCATAGTGAATACCATGAAGCCAAAGCCGGCCTGTATCCCAGCCCGTTCTGGCACTAGCCGCGCATATCTAGGTAAGATTACGAGGCATGGACATCAGACACCGAGGGAGTAGCTGTTTTATTTTATGCATCCACTTATGCCCCAATGTAGGAGCACGTACAGGCTACAGACGCAAAGTGATTTTTCTTTTCCAATCTAACATACAAACCCCTTTGCGCAGGGCTCGAATAGCAGGTATGCCTGCTAGGAATCCGGTTAGGGATCCTGATCTCTCCCTCTCACTGTCAGTTTTTCCTCCGTGGATAACCACAGCACAACAGCCGACCTCAGAAATGCGTGTACCACGATTTTTTTATTCAGAGTGCACAAGAATCATCAACCATTGGTACACGGGCCGACTCATTGCACTACCTCCAGTCCATGTCTGGAAAAGTATACTATGCATTTCTTTAGCTGTATGTGGTGCAAATAACTCTGCCAGTAATGTTTTTTTCACGCCTGTGAATATTGAGAGGTCCCACGATATTATTGGAAAGCACTTCGGAGACTATTCCAGCCTTAGGGCATGTAGATTTTGTGAGTAGTTGTAGATAACTCGGAATTTAGATAATTCATGTCCTAAACATCGGTGATATCCGAACCCTTATCCGTTTATGTTACAAGGGTCCGGAATCCTTCCAAAACATTATGGCTAAGAAAATACGCCACCATATGGGAAAAGTAACGAAAAATCATGAACGCTATTGAAACTATCATTCTTTCCATTTCGGGAAGCTACACCCCGAATCACAATAATAGGTGAAAATAGAAAGAGGCCCGGGATAGAATGATATTACTTCACTTAATTTCCGTCTAGAGTAAATGCCTTGATAATAATTTATTTACTGTTTTCACAAAATGGATAACCTAGATTTTTCTATCTAAGCAGAAGTGTAGTTTTACACAAGGTCGCGTTATCTAATTAAAGCATAGTAACTGCTGTTTTGTTAATCGACAATGGTTGCCCTCGGAAATTAAACAGATGTATTTGGTTGCCGTACCTAAATTATGCCATCGGCTAATATCTCTACAGATTACAGAATACTCTGAAATTTTTGTTTTGTCGGAGCGAATAAATACAAGGTGCTTAAAGTATTGCACTTTCTCAGCAGATAAAATTGCACAAGCTTATAAAAACAACACACATTTTTCTTTAATGTTAGTGGCAATCATCACTGCTCTTTTGCTAATTCAAGAATCTGTAGCGAATGCTTCTGAAATATGAGAACAAAATCTCTTCTAAACGTGTGGCTTGCGAGTAAAACCAAACGGGAAATATTGCGCGAGAAATGTCGTTTTCGACGACACTGTTTTTTTTTTGTTAGGATTTGGCTTTTCACACATTTCGCAGCTAACCCAGCATTTATGTCACAAAACGGTAAGTGATGGGCGAAATATGACTTTTAATTCACCATTTTGAAACCCGAGAGCGCTTTATGTGACGTGGCTACGTATATTCATTTCGACATGGTTATTAGCAGCTATCTTCAGGCGTCACAGGAATGTTACTCATCAGCTACAGCAAACTACAACCTCCAAAAATTCCAGAGAAAGTGAGGCTGCTCTGCAGCAGCAGGCTGGTCACCCATGTGTGGTATGATTAGACGTTCCTCATTGGCGAACAAAAAATAAAAAAGACATTGTGGTCACGGCTTCGCTGGGTTAAGACGCGCCTACATTGGCGAATGATAAGCACCTCAGGAATGAAACAAAAGGTTCTATGAGGACAAACGGTTGGCGTACATTTCAGATATTTGTGCACAGGCAAAACGCATTCGCAAAACGCACTCGGTGTACATTTACGAAGCAGTGTTCTTCATGTCCAATACACCCCGCGGTGTGCGCACCATTTTTAGCTTGAATTGAAGTCACTTTGTCTAGAGCTTCCCTTTTCCGCGTGCTTCTTTACATCAAAGCACGGTTTTCTCCGTCGCATCAACCGTCCATCCAGAGACGGACTCAAAACAAACAAACGCATGCACGCAAGAATTAACAGCACCCGTGCCATTCAACAGGACACCTCATACATCGCTACATATGCGGGATGAACTCCGCGAGCACCGCACACCTCTCTGAGTTGGGAGCAAGCTAGGCTGTCTGTTTGATGGCCGTGAACTTAACGTGTGATGAATCAGTAGTATGTAGTCTTGAATTACAATCGACTAAGTTCGACCCCTCTTAAAATGTCTTAAAGGAAAAAACTAGATATGTTGCCTACAACATAAGGGGACACCCTACCGCCGTCAGTGCAGTAAGATAATCCAGGCGGAACACAGTTTAACCCCTACGCTGTACTGTCCAAGAAATAAAGAAGCTGTTATGTACCGAAATGGTAAGCAAGAGCCGAATAACGCATTAAAAATTTTTGTCCCTGCAAGCTATCTCATGTACGCTTTGGCCTTCACAAATTTTGCAGGTAAGGCGATGAAGCCAGCATCCCATCGACGATGAAGATCACATTAGTGTTCCTCGCCTCCTTTCTTCTGGGAGTCTCCTATTCTAGTCATTCTGGTCATGAAGTATGTGAGTGATCCGAATATGTTTTAAACATTTACCTTGGCACCCCCGCACTCTATGCAGATCATGTATCAAACAGGAAGCTTTGTGCACCGACGCATAAAATTATATGCTGAGATTTCATTGATCTTGCGCGCTACTTTCAAGAATGTCGGTTTGCGAAATTCCCAAACTTCGGTTTGTGCCCACAATCATCTTGTGGCACGTCTAAAGGCAAGCCGTATAAATTTTAGAGCACAGAGTGTCATTTCCCTTGTTTTTTACAACAAAAAGGTCGCCACCGTCTGGAAGACGTGGAAGTAACTAGCGTTAGCTGTTAGGTTTAAAAGACGAAGAAAGCGAAGAGGAACGCGCCCATTGTCCAGTTACACCCCCTCAAGATATGTCCCAAACGGAACTTGCTTCGTCGGGGGGTGGGGGGGGGGGTCAAGATTGGCCAAGAATTCGGCTTGCGGCTCGATACGGCAACGTTTCAATTTATAAATGCGTGTATACAAGCTTTCCGTATTATTTAATTCTGGTTTTATTTCTATACTACAACTCACAGGGTTTTATTTGCCTACCAAATTCAATACACAACTGTTCCGGGATGGATGCTCCTTGTTGTACAAGTATATATAGCGGAACGAATGTATACACATACGCGTTCCTGTAACGGGACAGTTTTCCTCCCGTTGTAGGATATTTTTCTGGCGGTGAGGGGGGAAAGGGATGGGAAGGCAAAGCCAATTTTAACAGCCACCATCCTGAATAAGAGTAACCGAAACTATGCCGCCATTTCGTCCCCTGACGTCATTCTCAAATAGTTCCACCTCTATCCACCATATTGCACCGAGACGTCATCACTGGCACGCGGCAGCTGGTTGTTTCTTCAATGTTATTTTACATGGCGCTACAAGTCTCCATGCGAGATATGCTGTTTTCTAGTTGCTGCCACAAATGGCGCTGTGATCTCAGTGTGGTAGCATACCCCACGAGATCTCGAAACGTGATCAGTAAGAGCTAACGCTCTTAAAATTTAAACCACGCGTGCAATGTTGCCCGGTGTTCGTTAGGGCTACGCGTGAACTCTTTCTTAGGATATGTTTTCAAAAAGAAAAAGAAGCAAACTTACCCAACAAGTTTAGGATGCGTCAAGCCCCCCCAATTAACGTAGCTCCTAAGTCGTACTAACCATAAGAATTGATTGCAAGAGATCAATATTTTTTAATTTAGTAAAGTGAGTCCGGAGACTGGTGGAAATTGCCCTCAGTGTGGCTTGACAGCAATCATGAATAACATAAGGCCACCCTCGGCCCTTCCAGAAGGAAGGCCTCTCCTCTTCGTTATCTGTACCATTGGCCGCTAATCTAACTCGTGCGGCATCCTTCCATCGTGTCGCTCATCTTATAGACACTCCTGCTAGTTTCCAAGGACATTCATTTTTTTTTTACTCTCCGCTTTACATGCCACAATCGTCTCCATATCCTGGGATCTAAAATATCTTCGAAAAGTATTGCTGTAAACAATGTTTTATGTTGAAGAATGAACATAAAGGAAATTGCACATGTGAAATAAAAAAATGCCGAATGTCCCCTCCGTTTGTTCCAAAAAACGTGACAAACTGATTTTTTGAAGATACGTTTTGTAATGAGAAAACTGTGAGGCAACACTAAATGCACCTTGACCGGCTTCTTTTTTTCGCTTTTATTGTCACTTTTTCCTAGTTTCTTGCGCTTGTATTCCAATTTGTATAATAAATTTCTCGCTATTGTTTTAAGAATTCAGCACAGCGTCATGCAAAATGGCATGCAACCCCACCAAGAATAACCTGCCAGAGTACCGCTCCTTTGCGTTTGCCCAGAGTCAGCACCTCTATGCGGATATCATCGCTTCAGCAAACAAAGCAAAAAAAAATACAGAAAGCTTCAAAGTGACGCTTGGCGAAGGTGTAACGGCGTCATGCGAGAAGCCAGGGGTGAAAATCACATTTATTTGATTTTAGTGGTTTTTCCAGGCGTGTGTGTACTAGGGGACGTGTGTATAAAGGGTGTGTCACCTAACAATTTGCACATTTTTTTAAATAGGCTTTTTAAGTCTAGGCGAGCGCTTTTTAGCGGTGTAGTACATCAGAATTCAGCTCAGTCCTGTGAACTAGCAGCCTCGTTAGCCAATATTGAATAGTCAACTTTTTAACGATTATTTCTAGGCTCCCTAATTATCGAGATGCATGTGGCACACCATAATTAATATCCATATCAGTTTATAGAATTTCGGAAACGCTTTTACTCTCGGCACTGTGGCCCAGCAATTTTCGCTTACATCGCGGAAAAATACACGTGCTTTCGAGAAGCTTGCAGGCAAAACAAGCTCTCCACTGCACGTAACTCGTCGAAATAGCCAACATTTGTTGGGCCACAGCAGCGAGGGTAAACATATTTTAAAACTTAAAAAATTGATATGGATATTACGGTATCCGGATATTACTCAACTACGCTTCTCAATAATGGTGAGAATAACAGTAATAGTAAACGCTAACTATTGAATACTAGTTAACCTGCGAGTTAGCTAAGGCCTGCTAAGTAAGTTAGCTAAGAGCTGCTAGTTAGCAGGTCTTACCTGTATCTGACGTTCTTCACCACTGACAATGTTATGCGGAAAAAGTGCTCTTCTAACTCAAGATGACTATTTTAGATATTGTATAAGGTCTTAGGTGAAACACGTTGTATAAAAGTACGGTTACTGTAGGGGTCAGCGTAGTTCCGTCTGCACAGTCGCGCCACTGTTGTGACCAGCAGCTTAGCAAGAAGATGAGTTCGTGGATCAGAAGTATTGCGTATTTTTTAGGCGCTCGTTTCACGTCACGCCGTCGGCAAGCGCTCCGATCAAAGGCTATTCTCACTGCCTCAGTAAAATATATTACCGACTGCCTCAATGCCTCAGGGTAAAATTGTAAAATTTATTATCTTCAGATGCTGACGCTATTTTGCCAAATTGAATGCGCGGTAGTCATGCCTACTGGGGACAGTCGTGCACGTAAGAAACAGACAAAATAAAGACTTTTTTACCGTTTTTACTGAATATTGGTGACAAACGAAGCTTATGGTTATTTTTGTATATATAAACCGAACAGTTGTACGTTAGACAGCTTCCATTTTTACGAGGTAGGTTTTCATGCTGAATATTTTTCTACAAATCTGTTATCTAGCTCCTCCACCTATTTCAGTTTAATGCTTCTTTAATTTTTTTGTCATTTTTCAGGGTGCAGTTCGGAGGATGGTATTGGGATCCCGCCAGGGGCAGCAAGACTGAGCGAAACACCTTGCAGGAAAGAATACTGCGATGAAGAATGTGAATTCCCACGTTAGCATGTAACTGCTTTTTCTGCTTTGTGAGCTCTTTCAACCGCGTAACTCACCCCAGCATATAGAGTGCGCATTGTGCAACCGTCGAAAAGAACGCTGCAATATTTGAGCCGGATTGCGCCTACAGAAAACTGCTAGGGTCGCATATAGTTCTAGGAATATACTGCCAATGGGCGAAACGCTAAGAAAAGGAAAGAAATTGGCAGTGGTTTAGTTCTGGTTAAACAAGGAGTGTCGCAATAGCTACAGCTGGCCGAGTGGAACTCGCTCAGTTGAATTGCAAAGTCAGTCTTTTGACGTTCCGTTTCACTGGGCGTTCCATCTTCGTCCCACTTGACACGGCGAATGCGCATAGCTACAGTGTTCTAGAAGGAGTTGTAGTGGCAAGAGCGAAGTGGCTTTCGATGGGAGGCGCCGAAGCAAAAAAAAAAAAAAGCGGTTGGCCGCGCGCGGCGCTGCCGTCGAATACTGGAGGGAAAAAGCCGGCCGTCTGCGATGCTGCGTCGTTGCATTCAGCGAGTTTGAGCGTTGTCGTTGGGAAATGGTGGCGCTATAAGCTCGTTGGGATTAGTGTTCCTGTAGAGCATATACAGGAACACTAGTTGGGGTAATAAAAGCTGGTAAGCGCGTCCCTCGGAGACATAAACATGTGCAAAAAGTCTACCAAACGCAGGTACTATTCACCACCCAGCCGACCGCGAACATTTCGCCTTAGTGGGGCACCCTGAGGATGAACCAAAGGCATATAGAGCAGGAAACCACCTGGGGCTGGTAAAGTGCACTGCAGAGCAAGTAGGCGGCCAGCGAACGCGGGCAAAGTTGACGAACAATTACAAGCGATGAGCAGTGAAGCTCGAGGAGGAGGCGAAAGAAGATTGGCTAAAGGAAATAGAGGTGAAACCACTCGGAAATAGAAAGAAACGATGGTAAAGCAAGAATGAAAGGGTGCAGACGAAGAGGAAAAAGAACGAATGGAGGTGTTGGAGGGGATAAAGTGAAACGTTTGGATCGGTTTTATGGAGCTCAACCTGGGGTTTAACCTCGATCGTAACCTGAGTTGCTATTGGGACAAGTGACTCGGGTTACGAAGGACGCCATAGCCACTTCGAACCCCTGGGGTACGTTCTTTAATGTGCACTTACATCGCACAGTACACGCGTGCCTTTATAGGACTTCGCCTCCATCTAAATGCGACCGCGGTGGCCGGGATACAACCCGAATCTTTCGGGTCAGCAGCCGAGCGCGCACTACAAACAACCATTGATCAGTCATAACGGCAGCGAAAGAAAAGGGAAGCGGGAAAAAAATACAATAAAGCAAGTACTGATTAAGCACGAAAAAGAAGGCAATAACTAAAGCTGTGTGAAGACACAAACAGATTAGAGACCGAAGTCCGCCGACACCGACAGAAACGAATTCACTTTCTGTGAGAATGATAGAGGGCTCGTTGATGCGGCAAAAGTAATTTGGACGGTTTCAGTCATTTCTTTGCTAAGGCGGCCACTATTCGTGATCACTGAGAAGCTGGCAAAGAACTGGCAGGCAGCCGCAATCGACTGCAGTGACATCATTAAGGCGTCCGGCACGGTACCTTTCAATCACTCTTTCATATCGCTTGAGCACCGGTACAAAGTGAAAACAGGGAAGTTTTCTGCATATACGTATCATGTGAACATAACAGCTGTTATTTTAGTAGTGAATATGTCCCATCTGAAAATGTACGTCCAAGCCCGAAATGAATGCTCTATTAAAAGCGGAAGTTCGTTGCGTTGTGAACAGTATCAAAATTAGCATTTTATAATTCAAAACTTGCATTTATTTCACTTGTGGTTACGGTAAACTTAAATTTCAAAAACAGTCACTTAAAGATTTTAAGCAGGAGCGACATGGAACTCAATAATAAGGTCTGCTTTTATTAATTAGTAGTGAAAAACAATGCTTCGAGAAGCGAGTATTAGAAGACCCAGTAACAGTATGGGTTGGTCATTATAATTAATGGCGCAACCTATTTCAGTGAACTAGGACAAAGAATAAGCACTGACACAATGGGTAGAAAACCGCGCACTATAAGGCGATTTGCATGAATGCATGAATGGCTTTCATTAAATAGTGGGCGTCGTACTCCCATTGTTGCAAATGGGTTGCAAGCCCCAAGGGTAGCGTTGGCCTGGCGGCCTGGAACACAGCTGGAAACATCCGAAGGTCCTGGCAAAGGATGAGTCGACTGCCAACAGAACAACTTGTTTATTCTAGCATCGCAAAAGAGCAGCCGGTCAGGTCGGCCGAAGTGGAGAAACGGGCGACCACGTTACTCGACGGAAGAAATCGAAGTCTCTCTTTGGCGTCCGGGGCAGCTGCCTTTATACCCTCGGAGTCGAGGGCAAGAAGGAACGGCTCGGGATGAGGCGCACGAGACGGCGACGCACGGACATGTTGAGACGTGACGTGACGCGTCCGCCGGGCCGGCGCCGGTCAGACCTCCTCGCCTCCCAGTTGGGGAGCTCCTCTCCCCGGCTGCCGCGCTTTGACAAGCGTGGGCACCAACATGCACACACACACACACGCACACACGAAGACACGTGGCATTGAAACCTGCCTGGACGCGCTTGGCGGGAGGCGTTGCGGCAGCGCTGAACGGGCCAAAATGACCGCCACTTTGAACGAAGCCCCGGCGTCCGTTGCATCCGCGCCGGCTATACCGCGCGTCGTAGGCGAAACGTAACAGACCGCCCCGCCGGGAGAAGGAGATCCCGATGGTCAGGGGACTGCATCCGCTGTCCGGAGCGATGTCGCTCGATGATGCTCGTAATCGAAATCGGTCGTCCCTCGGCGTTGCTTGAGCGCAGCGCACAGAGAAGGCCTCGTTCTCAGGTTCAGGTTCACACAGGACACTGCAAAGTGACTTCGGGAGAGTTGCCATTTTTGTTCTCGTTCCCAGCAAGCGTTAGAACTACGCCGAAACGCAACCGCTCAGTCAGCAAGCACGACACAACCCTCACTAAGCTCTGCCAGGCTCTTTCCCCTTTTATACTACCGCCTAGTTCCTTACAGTAGTCAAGCAGCACTCAGAACGCGTCCACAAATGGGAAAATTGCACTAGAAAGCACGTCATCACTTTGAAACACTAAACAAAAGCAATATGTTAAAAATCCTGCCTCAGGAAGAAAACATCAGTAACAAACAACTTTGAGGCGGATTCCTACGTTAGGGGCCTCGACTTAAGCCATCGGCGTTACCGTTGAGACTCCCCTTTTTGTAACGCACCTCAAAGGAATATTGTTGCAAAGCGAGGCTCCAGCGCAGGAGGCGGCCATTTTTGGGAGAGATGGTCTGCAGCCATTGGAGAGGGCAGTGATCCGTCTCAATGATAAACCTCGAGCCGGCTAGGTAGCATGACAATTTCTGAACGGCCCACACGAGACACGCACACTCTTTCTCGGTGGCGCTGTGCGCCTGCTCACGACAGGTCAGCTTACGACTAGCATACAGGACGGGGTGTTCCACTTCTCCATTTTCCCGTTGGCACAGTACAACGCCCATGCCTCGCTCACTAGCATCGCACTGAACAACGAACCCTTTTGTGTAGTCTGGCGATCGTAGCACAGGCTGGCTTGTTAGGGCGCTCTTTAGGGCGCTAAAAGCTCTTTCCTTTGTCTCGCCCCAGACGACTGTTTGGGGCTCTGTTTTTCTTAGAGCATCCGTCAGGGGAGCCGCGATATCGGAGTACCTGGGGATGTACCTCTGATAGTAGCCGGCGACACCTAAGAACGACCGAATATCGGTCTTCGTGCGCGGTTGCGGGAAGTCTCGCACAGCGGCCACCTTTATTTCAGAGGGGCGGCGACGACCCTGTCCAATCACGTGACCGAGGTAGACAACCTCGGCCTGTGCTAATTGGCACTTGGGAGCCTTGACTGTCAAGCCCGCTTCGCGCAGGCGGGTTAGCACTGCCCGCAAGTGTGCCATATGCTCAGACCAGGATGCGGAGAATATCGCTACGTCGTCTAAATACGGTAAAGCGAATTCTTCCTGTCCCCGCAACACTTTGTCCATGAGGCTTGAAAAGCAGTATGGCGCGTTCTTCAAACCAAAACTCAAAACTTTAGGACGGAATGTTCCCATTGGTGAAATGAACGCCGCATACCTACTAGCCTCTTCTGTAAGTGGAACCTGCCAATAACACTCTTGCAAGAGACGGTCCTTAGTCTTCTCAACTCCTAGGTGTCCGGACCACGAACCGCCATGCGACAAGCGCAACAGATCCTGACGGTAGCACTGAGGCACGATCAGCTGATCGAACTCCACTCCCCTGCGGTCTAGATACTTCCGGTACAGGACCCCACCTCTTTCCACAAAACGAGCATTTTTCTTGGCGATACCTTCCTTGACATTGCAGCGCATGTTTTCTAGGCTGCCATCCTTTTTTTGCTCGGCTATCAAAGCCGACCGGCTGACTTTTAGCAACCCATTAAGTCCATCTGACGTAAGCGCGATGAGCAAATCTGCAGATAGCTCTTATAACTTTCCCGTGTCGGGCGTTTCCTCTCCAGTACCTGGTGCCTTCAACGCTACAGGCTCAATTTTATTCAGTTCGGACGTGCTCTGAATATCAGCTTGCTGCGCCTCCGACCCTTTCTCATTGTTCGACAACGTCGGCCCCGCAACTACCGCCTTTGCAGCGAGCTCCCGAACTCTCGATCTTGTTAAGGCCTGAACGCTAGCCTCACCAAACAAAAGCCCCTTCTCGCGCAGGAGGTGATCGGACCTGTTCGAAAATAGGTACGGGTACTGGGGGGGGGGGGGGGGGGCAGCATAGATGACACTGCGGCCTCCGTCTCAATTGCTCCGAAAGGTCCTTCAATAAGCACTTTTGCTACGGGCAGACACACGCTATGAGCTTCCACGGCTTGCTTGATCCATGCGCACTCGCCCGTGAACATATCGGGTTCTACGTAAGAGGGGTGAACTACATCCATTGTAGCTGCGGAATCACGAAGCACTCGGCACTCTTTCCCGTTCACGAGGAAGTCTCGCATGTAAGGCTCGAGAAGCTTCATGTTCTCGTCAGTGCTGCATAATGACAAAAACACGACTTTTGTTTTTGTTTCTGGACACTGCGCCGAAAAGTGACCCGGCTTCTGGCACGTATAACACACGCGCGCTTGCCTCGTCTCGAACCGCTTTCTGCGTTCGGCTTCGGCTGCCGCCGTCTCCTTACGTTCGGTCGGACTGCTTTCACTCGCATCCGCACTACGTGTGTCCCCCCTTGCTCTCATGGGTGTGAACTTCGGCCTCTCAGACTTGGAGCCAAATTCACCCTTTTGACCGTCCTTAGCTCCGCGAGCCCGACGCGTCACAAACTCCTCGGCTAGCTCGGCGGCTTTAGCCACTGTACTAACGTCTGGCCTATCCAAGACCCAGTACCGCACGTTCTCAGGTAACCGACTATAAAACTGTTCCAGCCCGAAACACTGCAGAATTTTCTCGTGGTCACCAAACGCTTTCTCTTCTTTGAGCCACTCCTGCATGTTTGACATAAGCCTGTAGGCAAACTCTGTATATGACTCACTTCTGCCTTTTTCATTTTCCCGAAACTTCCGACGGAACGCCTCCGCTGACAGCCTGTACTTTTTTAGCAGACTCGATTTCACTTGGTCGAAATCCTCTGCCTCCTCTCTCTTCAAGCGATCGACTACGTCGGCCGCCTCTCCGGGTAACAAAGTGAGCAAGCGCTGTGGCCACGTTTCCCGAGAGAACCCCTGCTTCTCGCACGTTCGCTCAAAGTTAACCAGGAACAAACCAATGTCCTCTCCAAGCTTAAACGGCCGCATCAGGTCAGTCATTTTGAACGATACTCGTTCTCCTGCACCGTGTGCCTGACTTCCATTACGAGCGCGTTCCATCTCTACCTCGAGACGCTTCATTTCCAAAGCGTGTTGACGGTCGCGCTCTTCTTTCTCTTTATCTTTTTGTTCTTTACGTTCGCGCTCGTCTTTCTCTTTTTGCTCTTTACGTTCGCGCTCGTCTTTCTCTTTTTGCTCTTTACGTTCGCGCTCGTCTTTCTCTTTTTGCTCTTTACGTTCGCGCTCCTGTCTTTTTGCCCTCTCCTCAATGGTCTCAAGGCATTCCGACAGCTCGTCATCCTCAGCCTCCAACTCAAGAATAGCCCTTAGCAGTTCTGGTTTTCTGAGTTTGTCTGAGACATCCAGACCCAACTCTCTTGCAAGCTCCAGCAATTTCGGTTTGCGCAACGACTTCAAATCCATGGCTGCTCCGAATGCTGCTTTCTCTACTGCCTACTATTGTCTTGCCGCAAACTAACCCGGCAGCAACGACAACCACAATTACCAGCTCTGTTTCTGACACTAACAAAAGCCTGGCAAAACTCAGAAGAAGAAAGTCCCGCACTCACCAAACCTCGCAGCCAAGAATTCAGCGCAGTCGTTCCGCTGCAGGCAACCAGTCATCACACAGGGCTCGTTGCACTGCTCCCGGATGGTCGTTGTGCTGCTCAGCATACAGTCGACCGCATATCTTCGCTGCTGGCCTCCGTTGTCGCGATCTCACCGCTGGCAACCAGTTGTTGCAAATGGGTTGCAAGCCCCAAGGGTAGCGTTGGCCTGGCGGCCTGGGGCACAGCTGGAAACATCCGAAGGTCCTGGCAAAGGATGAGTCGACTGCCAACAGAACAACTTGTTTATTCTAGCATCGCAAAAGAGCAGCCGGTCAGGTCGGCCGAAGTGGAGAAACGGGCGACCACGTTACTCGACGGAAGAAATCGAAGTCTCTCTTTGGCGTCCGGGGCAGCTGCCTTTATACCCTCGGAGTCGAGGGCAAGAAGGAACGGCTCGGGATGAGGCGCACGAGACGGCGACGCACGGACATGTTGAGACGTGACGTGACGCGTCCGCCGGGCCGGCGCCGGTCAGACCTCCTCGCCTCCCAGTTGGGGAGCTCCTCTCCCCGGCTGCCGCGCTTTGACAAGCGTGGGCACCAACATGCACACACACACACGCACACACGAAGACACGTGGCATTGAAACCTGCCTGGACGCGCTTGGCGGGAGGCGTTGCGGCAGCGCTGAACGGGCCAAAATGACCGCCACTTTGAACGAAGCCCCGGCGTCCGTTGCATCCGCGCCGGCTATACCGCGCGTCGTAGGCGAAACGTAACACCATGCAGCTGATGCTACATCTGCCCGTTCCATCAGCCATGAAATGCACAATGGAAGGGTAGCTGTAAAATCTCCTAGTACCGTTATAAGGACGCCTTGAGGCATGATATTTTAACAACATTATAAAATTTCCACGAATAAAACTAGAGTCAGAACGGTGGTGAATTATTTCACAGGAAAATCTCAGGAATCTGGTGTCGTTGTGAACCTCAACGAGTGAGCGATACAGTAGAAGGCACTTGCGAGCTCATCGTTCAAGCGCTATATCCTATTTCGTGTGGAGTTAATTTTTGGGCATTGTTCATCTTCCAGACAAAATAAAAAGGACAAATTGCAGCATTGAGACAGCGATATATTGGTTTCACAAAACTCAGTGCAAAGATTAAGCTGCTTAGTTGCTTGTAAGCAAACAAAATCAATTCCTGCAGTGACAGAAATAAACGCCGGGAAAGTTTTTTCGAGGTAGCGGCCGCCATCCCTTGCCTCTCGTTGGCGCCGTCACTGACACACAGCCAGTGATTTTCCTTTGAAAGGTTAAAATCAATTATCCATTCGTTTATTGCATCTTCATTGGCAGCCAAGCGGTGATGCATTAAAAAATGGGATACTCATGTGATAACGCCATAAAAAACAGCGCAACTGACCTGTCGGCCCCTCGTAGCCACGCAGCGCGCGTACCGACGACGCGCCGTTTCTGCTCCAGGAGTCTAGGCCAGCGCCGCGCCGCGCCGCGGCAACCGCTTGTAAAGCCTCACAGGGAGGGCGCCGCTTTTACCACTACACAACCTTCAAGAACGCTGTAGCACAGAGCACAGCTGTTGCAGCTTGGTCTCGCCGGCGCGCAGCGCCGCCGGCAGCCGTAGCTGTTCCGCACCACGTGACCAACCACGTGGCTGGTCACCAACCACGTGGCTGGTCACGTGACTATGTGACGAACCACGTGACCAGCCACGGCGCCGCGCCACCGGCAGCTGCTCCGCACCACGTGACCACGTGGCGGAGACGGCGCCGCCACGCCGTGGCTGCGCCGCCACCGCCATGACGCGCCACACTGAGGGCCCGGAATGCTACCGTAATGTACTGTCGCTACAAAAGAGGGATTTTTTAACAGCTGCTTTTACAATATGGATGCGACCCCCGGGGAAATTTACCCCTGTACAACTGATTCGTTCAAGCCATAGTCTACTAGACTGCTTGACTAATGGCACAGTTCTTTATTGGGCTGCGTGTGATGTGAATTAATAACTAGCAGGTAATATTCACCAAACTACGTAAATAAAGTAAACACAGCACCTTCATTTCTCCTCTCAGCCCAGTCGCTTACAGAAACCGACGATATCAGTGCGCCTTCAAGGAAGCGAACAGTTTGGCAGCTTCGGTTAAAAAAAAGAAATAGTCTGAAATATAGAACATTTGCCATCAATACGTGTTTTCGACAGCATTGTGGTCGCCAAACATAGTGACTGCGACATTGCAACTAGCGTGGAAAGCACAAGGACAGAGGCAAAATGAACAGACGAGACACTAACGAATACACACCAACTAGCCCAACTGTCTTCCATGATCATACTTCCATGGCCAAACATAGGTTCCACTGCAACTTAGTCAATACTGATTATCTACGTGCCCTAGTACGCGTAGGTCTCACGCGATCATTACTCTCTCTATAAGTGCATTCCGCGAAGTCCTGTGTTCTTTTAAGGGGTAAAATGCATACCGCAATTAACACTATGTATATAGCTAAATACAAGCATTGCGATTTTCTTGGAAGAAGAGTGTTTTAAAATATGCCGTGTTGAGGGCGGCAGGCGTGAAGATTAGGTTTTGTGTGTGTTCTTTTAAATTATACGCAGTGCTGCAGTGAACAAAAATCGCCATTTGTAATTTGGCTGCGCTTTCTATGTACTCTGTAATTCACTTTTTGCTGTCTGCTGTTTCGATGTTGTTTCAACTGCTGGACGACCCGACGACATTAAATATGACTTCAAGTCAGAATCGACATTGCAAACTCTGATTTAGTCGTTGCGATATAGTTGGGGTAAATGTTAGAGTGAAATGAAATGGCTAAGCGGTAATATCTTGGGGATTAGACCGCTTAGATCCCATGAACGCCGGTAGTAACCAAAACAAAAGTTCCTGCCAGAATGTCAAACACCATTGATATATAGGCCGCAAGTTATTTGCGAATGGTGACCAATGTATAAAGAGGTGCCTTGCGCCCGATATAAAAAAGGAAATATAAAGAAAGGAAATATAAGAACACGCATCGGTAGTGGCTCTGATGGCACAAACATCCTACTAGCGCACATTTAATATCGAAGCACGAAGGCAAACCTTCAACAAAAGAATCTTTCGGAAAGATGCAATTCTCGCTGCAGAGCTAACAAGATTACCAAGCTGCTGATTAGGATATAAGTGAAGCCTACGCCTCAACGGATTGTTCTTAGATGGATGGAAACTTCAGTAGAGCTGATATTCTGATTGTGCTGGAAAGATACAACTTGCTGTGGCAGTATGTCGTCTAAAAACGATGTTGTGCAAATGAGTCCTTCATGAGGCTCTAAGAAAAGCTGCAAGATGTTCTTTGTTGGTTTACGGGCAGTAGCTGATGCATGCTCATCCCTCCGCCTCAAGGTTGACTGTCAAGCTACGTTCCGGCAGAATAGGACATATTCTGCGCCACGCACACTTTCCGCTGAGACTACGAATAAGTGTCTCAGCTCTTCCACTACGATATCCTGAGTCGAAACTCATATGAGCGAAAATTTGTCCTCTTTATTCCTGCGTGCAGACTAATGGCAGTGGGATCCCACCATGACGATGGAGTTCCTTTGTTCATTTCTAGGCTTCGGAGCACAAGAAAGTAATAACTTCAGATTACTTCAGATCAGTATCGTAATTTAGCAGGGGCAGGGTACATTATTACGCCATACAAGCAAGATATTCAAAATGAAACAAATATCATACAACAATTACAAAGAGAGGAAATGTAAGGCCACGAAAGAGGACAATCATCGGATCTAACATGCGCGTGGTGTACATTCCCGTGAACCATTCTCGAGGCATCACACTTATAGTGGCACACGCCACTTCCCGGTGTTTCATTACTACAACCCCTCTCGCAAACGTCGAGTGTCGGTGATATAATTTTGACTTATCGGCCGCGACGATTCCGTAGAGGCAACGGATGTAGATGTCTTTCGAAGGCTGGTTGCGCTAGTCTGTGTGGGTTCATTTCTTTTATCAGGCCTATCCTCGATGAGCAGTCCAATCGAGCACCTTTTGTTTTATTTATTATTTGAATCACTGGCTTTTACAAGATACATGGCATGGTGCTATTTACGGCCGCTGTGTGTCAAGGTATTTCTTTGCGTCCACCTGCACTCGCTTTCATGATATACGTCTGCACGAACATAAAAATAGTAGGTTGACACTTCCGTTACTCCAGAGATCATCCGGAGATGGGCCGGGCTCGCCCCTCGTTTAGCTCTTCTAAACGGTTCAATTTAGCATAGAAATACTACAGTCCTGGACCAACCACTGTTTTGCAACAACTGCACGGATCCTGGTTATTTTTTAAAAGCTCCGGACAAGCCTCAGCTTCATTCTCCGAATTGGACCAGCATATGGATTTAATGCTTACGATTGTTTAACGAATATATGATGAAAGCTAGTAGAAAAACACCAAATAGAATCGCAATGCCCAATTGAGAGATGTCGTGTACGTCGTTAATAGGCGTTTTCTTTTGAATTGATACCTGTAATTTAAGATTTGTGTCAGCGGTAACAATACTGTAAACATTGCTCTGATTTGTGTAATTACCGTAAACTAAACTATAGATATTAATCTCTCTTGTATGTTCATACATGCAGGTGCGATAGTCCAGGTCGACCCCCATGTGCGGTGCGTAGTCCGGGCGAGGACTTGAAATCTTTCCCAATTTGCTGCCGGTTGGACGAGGTACCCAACTGCAGTGCGGAACAACTACGAGAAATGCTGAAAGAGGCCGAGCAGAAAGAGAATCTGCATAACAACAGGTCATAAAAAAGAAGGCGCAGCGTAGAGCCTAGAGTTCCTGTCAGGTGTACTGAAGGAAAAATTATTTCTTCTGACTGTTATTTCAGTGCTTTTCATTTTTCCTAATAAACTAAGGTGGTTTGCTAAATAACCAAATTTCAATGTTTGGGCAAACATGAAAACGGTATGAAACTGCATTGCTATGGACCAAGCGGTGAAAAGGAGTTGAGCGCTCATACTGTGGTGCATCTTGGACGGTTAATTTGAAGGAAAACGATTTAAAATAACTGCAGTATATCATTAATTGAAAAATTAGTCTTTGCCTAATAAAATATTCATTCAACCGCATAGTGATATTAACACGTCCTGGTGCGGTTAGTCCGGTGCTGAAGAAGTCACCGAATGCGTTTTGAAAGAAACTCTTTAGTTTGGCGACCTGCGCCGACAAAGAATTGAGCAACTTTACGGCGGCGATACCAGCAAGTGTGCTCGGCGGTACTCGGAGAACAAAATCGCCGTGCTCAGTTCAAACAAAAGAAAGAACTTTTTCAGGATACCGCACTTAAAGAGCACAGACTGCAGTTCAAACATCTTAGAATAAGTTATGATCATTAGAGATTTAATCCGGTCACATCTCGTGCCACTAAGTGCGGGTGGCTGCAAGCGCCAACAAGAAGCGTTGCAAACAGTCGCGGCATCCCCTCCACCCTATGAAGAAGCGCCGGCACCGTGCTTTACACTGAACACAAAGGTCCGTGAAATAAACACATGAAAATGCTAAAATAAACAATGAAAACGCAGGGCTGCAACATCCGTCCGCGTGCATCGGAACGCTCTAACACGCACAACATCCGCAACTTCTGAGCGTGCGTGGCACCGCTGATATGCTTTCGGACCAATACCAATGCCTTCGTAGTCGACTTCTCCAATTCAACAGATGATCTTTGAGGGGCAGAAATAAGAGAGCTGAACTGTTTTCTTTAGTCCACAGTGGTCAATCGCTTTTCATCATTATCTTGAGCCTGACTATTATTTATTTTATTTTTATTTATTTGGAACATACTGCTAGCCTCTTTCGAGGCTGTTGCCGGAATGGGGACAGGTTGGTTTTTTTTTTTGTAGGTAAGCACAAAAAAAAATCACAAAGAAAGTTCACACAACCGAAACAACATTTTAAAAGAGATATCATGAGAGACAGTTTCTAAATGCATGACGCAATAATAAACAGAACATTATAAAGAACAGTGTGGAAAAATTTTTCTTCAAAAATGTACGTGAAATGGTTGACTAAATGTTCAAATAAACAATGATGACAGGTTACAAAGAAAACTGCTCAGATATTCAGAGTTAACATTTACAGGTAACATGTTCCATTCCCTAATAGCTTGTTAAAAAAAATGAATAACGAAAGGTGTCAGTATTAAATTTATACTCTGTTAAGTGCTGTGAGTGTTTCGTTATGGCATTTCTTTTTGGTGATGGAACTAAGTAGAGTTCAGAATCCATTTTTAGAGAGAACCTTTAGTGGAGAAAGAAGAATTTAAGGCGCGAGGTTCTGGGACGGTTACTAATAGTGGAGAGATTTGCCTTGTTTAAGAGTTCAGTTGCGGAGTCGTAACGTTAATATTTGTTAAAAATAAAGATTACTGCTTTCCGCTGAACGCTTTCCGTCTTATTTATGCATTTCTGTGTATTTCGAAAGTTAGCAATCAGCTTTAAATGAAGCGCGGCCGAGAGCGGCGGGCATTGTGTTGGACGATCGCCGTCACTTTGTCGTATGATTGATTTCCCCATATACTGCATTACAGAAGAAAGGAGAACTGATCAGGCCGCTGAGACCACAAGGAGTGGCGTCTCACTAGAGCCTAATTTAGGAGGGAACTTATTACACTCCTGAACTGCGGCATCGCCGGTTTAAGCATTGCCTAAATTGGAATGAACATTTTTTTATTTGGTTGATGTGGTTATCGCGTACTTTATCTGCCCTCTTCCATGCACTCTTACATACCGTCCTAAAAGCCAATAGCTTACTATAGAACGTATTCAATACTATTACCATTTAGCTTTCCTTAAAGTACGCCTACGAAGCCGGTGCCTTTTGAAGTGATAGCTACATTAGGGTAGCATTTCGAGCCTTCAACGTGGCGGCGCTGTGTCGGTGGCAACCCCGCCACCCTGTGGCTGCGCCTCCACGCTTTCACGTGGTTGGCCACGTGTGCGGAACAGCTGCCGTCGGCTTGGCGCCATGGCTGGTCACGTGAGCAGCCGCTTGGTTGGTCACGTGAGCAGCCACGTGGTTGGCCACGTACTGCGGAGTAGTGCTGCTGGCGGCGGAGCGGCGCGCCAGCGAAACTGAACTGCAACAGCTGTGCGCATGCGCCGTGCCAAGTGGGACGAAGGTGAAGAAAGAACGTCCAGAGAACCGGGGCGGCGAAAGACTGACTTTGCAATTCAACTGAGCAAGTTCCACTCGGCCAGCTGTACCTATCGCGTCACTCCAGGTTTAACCAGGGCTATACCACCACCAATTTTTTTTCTGTGGCATCATTTGCACAGTGATCGGAATGTGTAGTTAAAGTTTATTAGCCCACCATCGCCATTCAAGGCACTTTTTGCTCTGCCCTGTGGCCCGAAACATCGTATTTCTATTTTTATATTGCTTGTGTCGGATGGAGCACACAAAGTTACTTAATTCATGACTTTACCATTCTGTCTGTAACTACGCACGTGCAGAGATTGAAAATGAAATCTGTGATTGAAAACTTAGAATTGATTTTCTAGACGGTTTTCAGTTCAACTCTGTTAATCACACGACTTACGAAAATTCAGGCTTTTTTTTGTCCTAAACAGAAAGAAATTGAAACTTTCTGCGTGCAAAAACTAATGACAAGCACGCATACTAACCGTCCTTCGTTTACTGGAGAGGTCAATAGGGTAAAAAATAGAAAAAAGAGCATTTAGGAAAGCGGTTTGAACAAAAGCCCTACACACTGCAAAAACTACAAAAGCATTTCTAAAACAACTTAAAAGCGAATTTCTGGAGCCCAAATCAAATATTTCATTTTCAGACGACCTCGTTTGATACAAATTGATCATAAGAAGCTTCGGAACAGAATTAACCGGAAAACCTTCGGTGTGGTTCCTGTTATTTTGGGTGTAAACGGCAGAACAGACCCTATAGAAGAGTGTGCAGAGGAATTCAATAGTCACGACACATAGGTTCGTAGGGAAGAATTGCCCATTTATATTGCAATGCTGCTTTTTGAGGCCGATATCCACGTTCCTTTTTCGCCCATTTTTTGTCAGCACTTGGCGTGTCTAGTGATATTGAATGCCTTCCCCCCCAAAAAAAACATCAAGCCAAGACCCGACTGCATCAACGCGAAACTTTTAAATGTAACCTCTAAACACTCAGCTTTCTCTCTCTCTCATTTTTGAACAGCCACTCGACACGACATGTGTACCAGAAGATTGGACGTCTGCTTGCGTAACCCCGTAGTGAAAACAGGGGACAGATGCGTTTCTAATAACTACAGATCGATTTCCCCGACTTCAATATGTTACGAGATACATGAACGCGAAATAAACACTTGAATTATGACTCATGTTAAGCAGAGAAACTTGCTTCAAAACTACCACCTTGCCTATGCAAAGATTTATCATGTCGTACAGATTTATTTCAGTTAATAACAGAATTTTATCAAGTATTCGACTCCTCACTCAACATTGGCTCCATTTTTATTCGATTCTGAAAAGGTTTGTGATCGCGGGCCTCATCGCCACCTAATGATAAAAATACATAACCTGGAGCTGGATAAGTATTCTACGCAGTGGATTAAAGGAATTCTAACAAACGTTTTGAGTGAGTTAAGCTAAGAAATTTTTTGTCAAAACACACAGGCACTATTTCTGGAGTCCCTCAGAATTTCGTACTGGGTCGACTGTTTTTCTTAACATATATTAATGGCATTACGCTAAGATAGCATCAGCAATAAGACTATTCGCCGATGATATTGTAACTCAGTCAAATATAGAACTGTCATTATCGCTCTAAGAAAGACCTCGATGAGCGAACTCATAGGTGCGGCTGTAGAAAAATAGTAGTTAGCGCAGGAAAAACTAACACCTCATGTTTACTTCCGTAATAACATGTCATAATGCCTACACAGTAAATAGCACAGCAATTGAAACTGCTGCGTCGGTAGAATACCTTGGCGGGAAATAGTAGTTAACGCAGAAAGAAAACTGAACACCTCATGTTTAGTTCCGTTAATAACATGTCATAATGCCTACACAGTAAATAACACAGCAATTGAAACTGCTGCATCGATTGAATACCTTGGCGAGATTCTTGAACTCATGCATTGAACACCAGAGTGGCCGACTATCTTCCGTCAAATATTAAACACTCGATGTGACCGCTTATGAATGCTTTATTATCCTGTCATTAAACCTGATTGCTGGCCTTTGCGTTATTGTCTGCTCATTTGTATCTTCTTGCTTTTAAATCCAATACTGTAACAGTCCTGGTGGGATTAACAGTATTTTATTTATCTAGATATTTTTCCCTCAAGGCCTGTGGCATTACAGAGGGGAGTGGATGAATGAAATAAGCACAATACAGAAAAGATAGCGCGAAGCAGACAATTTAATGATCAACATATACAATGCTTTCTACTGCGGTTCTAAAATGAGGAATGTTGACAATGCCGGCAAGTAATCCGGGAAGGTGGTTCCAGTCTTTGAGCGTTCGAGGAATGAAGGAGTGACTGCAAGTTTTTGTCCTGTATGGTGCAATTCGAACCTTGTGGGCGTGGTCCAGACGTGACAACATGTACGAAGGCGAAGGGTTGAGTGTGCTACGAATCTTGGGACAAATACGAAAAATTTTATGTAATAATCAAATGCGAGAAAATTTCCGCCGAGAAGCTAATGAAGGTAGATTTAACATGCGTTTCATTGATTATATGGTAGCAGTACGATAGTAGTTATGCAGAATGAACCGAACGGAGTTATTCTGGACAAGCTCCAGGGCATAGGTTAGGTTAGCAAAGCTAGGGTCCCAAATGGATGCCGCGTATTATAGTTTGCTACGGATTAGTGTCCTGTACAGGAGAACTTTAAGTGAGCTTGGGGCAGAAGAGAAATTACGACGAATATAACCAAGCATGCGATAAGCACTATTAATTATGGTGCTAATGTGAAGGTACCAAGTAAGATCAAAAGATATTGCGATGCCGACATAACGGTAGGAAGTGATGGATTCGAGAGCACTGTTACTTATGTAATAGATGCTAGGACTGCAGCAATTTCTAGAGACACGTATGTGTTTACATTTAGATGTATTAAAGTCCAGTTTCCACAAGCCACACCAATTAGTAATTGCATTCATATCGTGTTGCAAACCATTAGCATCGTCCGAACCCTTAATTTCCTGAAACACAACACAATCATCAGCAAATAAATGGATGTTGGAAGATACCTAGCAAGATAGGTCATTAATGTATATTAGGAACAAAAAGTACCTAACACAGAGCTCTGAGGCGCGCCAGAGTCAACACAACATAATGAGGAGTTGCGATTGTTAGATGATACAAAGTGGGAATGGTTTAAATGAAATTGCTCACGCGAATGTTAAATAAATAAATTAAATTAGAGCTTATGCTGGAGCATTCGTATTGAATTACCATTTGTAAAGCTTTAAAAATCGTGGTCTCGTTAAATGGCCAGTGCTGGATGCCAACTAGGACACATGGCTGCACGTATTCAACGCGCTAATCAGACCTGGCGTAGAATACTCTTTAGTCGTCTGCAATATTCATTACGCCTATCTTATTAATATGTTGTAACCTATTCAAAACAAATATGCCCGGTTCCATTATTTCACTTTACTCTCGGAATCAATGTACGACAGCGTCACAAATATCGCTCAGTCTCCCGCCTGTGGTCATGCGGAGAAAACAAGAGGCGTTTATCCTTGTTACATGCACACTGCCACAACAACACACCGTTTGCATGTTCACATATTCTTCCGCCAAACCCAACATCAGCTCGTATAGACCATATAAAGTTGATTAAACCCATTTCCGTTCGAACAGAATCATACAAATGTACTCATCTTTGGTCCTGACTATTTGTGTGGTATTCGCTTCCTTCGTTTTTGCTATCCTTCATCGTAGTCCTTTAAGACAGCTCTGCCGTGATATACAGAATATTGCAACCTAGAGTAATGGTGATTTATCTCTTTTGGCTCATTTTACATTTTTCTTTCTTTGTGTGTAATGTTCAGACAAACATTATATTGCATGCTTTAACTTCTGAACATGAAATTTTTACATTTTCCGAACTACTTTATTAGCCTAACTGCTGTGTAAGTATTTTAGAACGCAGCAATTATTCGGCCGTTCCGCCTCTTCGTCGGCGTCGTGCAGTCGGCGTAACGCGCCCCATGACAGGTGGCGTGTGTAAGCGTGTGACAGGTGGCGCGTTGACAGGTAGTTGCAGAGCGCAACGCCACCTGCCACCGTGAGAGCAGTGGGATGGGCCACCGGAAGGTGGCTGCCAAGGGAAGATGCCGCCTAAGTAAGCAGCAAAGGTAGCTGGCCCAATATTGGAAATGATTGGTTTCACATTGGTCCAGTCTATGAGCAACAATAACCAATATATCTCCAATATTTGGCCAATTACCAGTAATTAACAGTATATATCCAATATTGAGCCAATTGGAGTGCGGCTAGCAGCGTGACACGCCTCCTGCCAGAAATCTCACGTCTTTTTGCACATGTAGTTTGAACGTCTGCCATTTCTTTAGTGAATATCGTGTATTTGGACCTTTCACTAGCCGAGCTGAATATGGTTCCAATCAAGTTTTGATGTATCCATTTCACAAAATGAAATGATGATGATGATGGAAAAAATGGCACGTAGCAGCTGCTCAAAAATTTTGCATCGTCGATTATCCTAAACGGCGACTAATTTGTTTCTCATTCCTGAATGATCTGTCCGCCACCACTTTTATTCTTCGCTCTCTTATTAATTTGCAGCTGGCTTCTTAGCTTGCTTATTAATGCAAAAGCATTACTAGGCTATGCCCGCAGCTGAGGTGTCTGCAAAAAGCGGGCGCAAAGTGTGGAAGCAAAAGGCAGAAGCAAAATAAGACGCACGATATGACGTCATCAGCTAATGTAAAGCAGTCATGGTTGAATCTGTCTCACAATTGGTATATAGTGTGTCAGATAATTCATGGTCATGTGAGACATTGTAATTGAGTCATGAGTCCGAAGTCATGGCCGAAATCGTAATCAATGTGGTCATAACCGGAGTCATTGTCCAAGAGGGAATTCAATCATGCTCATCAGTCATGAGCCAGATCGTTGTAATGGTCATGTGAGTCATTTCAAATGAGTCATGAATCTGAAGTAATGAGTCATGACCAGAATCATAATCAATGTGGTTTGACCGGAGTCAATACCTGAGGAAGGAATTGAGTCCTGGTTATGAAGTCTTGAGTCATGATCATAAGTAATGCATATAAAATGGGTCACAACAAGTGTTGAGTCAAGATCACAACATGTGCTTTCCCAGGTCCGAAAATGAGTCACAGAAATGTGTTGAGTCATGGGTCACGGAAAGGGCTGAGTCATGGGTCATGAATAGGTCACAAAAAACTGCCCAGTCATACGTCACAAAAAGTGCTGAGTCATTGGTCAGAAAGTGAGTCACGAAAATGTGTTGAATAATGGGTAAGAAAATGTGCTGAGTCATGGGTCACATATGTGTCACCAAAGCTGCTCAGTCATTTGTCACAAAATTGCTCAATCAAAGGTCCAAAATGGGTCACAAAAAGTGCTCAGTCAAGGGTCACAAAAAGTCCCGAGTCATGTCTCACACAATGAAAAAAATTGAGAAGAGAAAATTGGATTTGGTGGAAAAAAAATGGCGCAATATCTGTCGTACATCTCAGCGGACAGCTGAACTGCGCCCTAACGGAAGGGATAAAGGAAGGAGTGAATTAAGAAAGGAAGAAAAAGGGGGGCCATAGTGGAGAGCTCCGGAATAATGTCGACTGCCTGGGGATCTTTAGCGTATGCTGACATTTCACAGCACACGGGCGCGTTTCGCCTCAATCGAAACGCTGCCGTGGCACCTCTCTCTTCGTTTCTGCTTTCACTCCTTCCTTTATCCTTTCCCTTACGCCAGGCACGGTTCTGGTTTCCGCCGTGATGTGAGACAGATACTGTGTCATTTCCTTTCCCCAAAACTACTTTTGAATTTTCAATTGTTTCCCATACCCGCCACGGTGGCTCTGTGGTTAGCGCGCTCGGCTACTGATTCGGAGTTCCCAGATTCGAACCCGACCGCGGCGACTGCGTATTTAAGGTGGCAAAACGCTAATGCGCCCGTGTGCTGTGCGATCTCAGTGCACGTTAAAGATCTCCAGGTGGTCGAAAATTTTCCGGAGCCCTCCACTACGGCACCTCTTTCTTCTTTTATTATTTGACTCCTTCCTTTATCCCTTCCCTTACGGCGCAGTTCAGCTGTCCAACGATATATGAGGCAGATATTGCACCATTTCCTTTCCCCCACCCCCAAAATAAAACCAAATCCATTGTTTCCCATTGTGTGAGCCTTGACTCGGCACAATGGGTCACAAACAAGGTTATGGTGGGGTTGAGGTGTCCAGCGGCATGTCGAGATCTTAGACCTACTCCGCGCTTTCCTTTACTCAAAACGCATACTTTCGCATTTCTCCACGTAAGCAGACTTAAGTGCCCTCAGAATTTTTCCCGTTTTCAGCCCTTTGAATTTTGTATTGCAAATAGAGTCTAGTTGAATACCCGTATATAATGCCCACAAGGACCCCTACGGTAGCAAAATAAGTAAATAAATAAATAACCATGCCCTTATGGAATGCATTCCATTTCAACTCGCAGGATTCCATTGGAATGCATTCTATTTCAACTCGCTCGCAGCATATAGAGTATTTAAACATCAATCTCAACGTTCAGGAATCGCACCCCTTACGGCATCAGTGAAGCCGCAGCCTAATACGCCTCGTGTTAAACTGAACACACTTCCGTGCTGTGCATTGCACATCGTCGTCTTCATCCACTAATACTGCTCTTAAACTAATCGCGCTTTGATCTATATGACGGTAAAGACAGAGATATACGTTGGCATCTCACTGTCACTACCGCATACGTTGGCTTTTACAACGCTATGGCAGAAACACGGCTCTGAAGCATAGGCCGCCGGCATACATTACGTAAATTGTAAGTGACGATTAAAATGTTGTAGACGCGTATAACTGGCTCCCTGGGTCAGCGTAAACTTATTTGCGCTTTCAGGTGCAACTGAGCTTTCGCGCAACACTTCATGCTTAGCAATGCTAAACCACCAGCAATTTTTCTTTTTTTTTTCATAATACTGCCGTCTCACTGAAGGGCCGTGGCGGGACGGGCACATTATCGAAGGGGCCAGTTATCGGTCGTCGACAATTTTTTTATGTAGCATCGTGTAGACGAAACCACCTTATGAAATAATACATTTAAAGCACATAAGTGAATTTTATTTTTTTTTTGCAAGCGTCGTAGCGCGTGAATAAATCGCTGCTGCAAAAATCTACGATACAGTCTACGCGCTTTGGTCGCAAGCCGATGCACAGACACACCTTGCGCGGTTGTACGCAGATCCATATTCGCGACTGGACAAATTCTTGATGGTTCACAGGGTGATACAAAAGGGCGGATGAAGCGCATAAAAACGCTAAAAACCTACGCTACACTGACCATTGCATATATGATATTACTGCAATGTTACTTTTCGTACGGGTTTTTTTTAAGGGGCATCCGACGAGTGGATCCTCATGCGGTCGCGGTAAATGTCAGAAATAGGGCAGTCTAAAGAACAAAGGACGAAGTTAAAGGAAGAGGAAGAAAAGAGAGTGATTTGCTACCCTACACTACAGAAATGTATGAAAGGATACAATATAATAGTGAAGAAGAAAAGCGGAGGAAAATGAAGCACCGTGTGCAGAAATCTCGCGGTGAAGTCGTGGCCTAAAACATACTGTGGACGCTCTGAAAAAAACACAGCAGTGCTTGGCAGGCCCTCATTGCCGACAATCACCGGTTCCAATACGAGAGTCTTCATTTGCGTCAGCGCGATTCGGTCAAGGCGTTTCAGCGCAGGCCTCACAGGCTGCCTTTCGGCACTGTATGCAGGGCATCCACAGAGAATGTGCGTTGTGGTCTCGTCGCACCTACACATAGGACATACAGGATTAACAGAAATACCGTTTATAAAGCAGTAGAGGTTCGCGAATGCGAGAACAAGCCACACAGCATAATCGCTTCACACAGTTTTAGTCCGGATGGAAGCCGGAGATTCGCACAATTGCACCTCTGGGTACAGATATTGTAGACGTGGGTCCGAATACGGACCGCAATTCTACAAAGAAAGCGCGATCACGCGCGCGAGTTTTCGAAGCGCCTTCATCCACTGCGTCCCTCTCAATATTGGAATCAACACACAATCGCCGTCGTGGTAGGCGATTCTCGTGACCTGTTCCGCACGGTGATTGCTTGCAACGTCGCACTCTCCTGGTAGCCATTGGTACGCAATATCGAGTCCGTTTTTGATGGCAGAGTGATGTATCTCTTGGTTTTCGGCAGTCGGCTGTTGATGGCATGAACAGCAAAAGTAGCTTCTAAGCCAGTTGAAAAAGACCGCGACTAAGGCATTTTTTTTTTCATATACTCAAAGGAGAAAGTGAATATTACGAGTTAGCTGATGCGCCCTGCGATGTTATTGGCTGGTGCGCATCTCACATTCAGCACTCCGCCAGGCGCATTTTTTTACGTGCATGCTGAGACCAAACACAACATTTAGAACAAAGACTGGAGGTTCTAAACAGTGAACCATTGCACTGCGGTGCTAATGGGGGCAGGTTTTGGTACAACAAAGCTAAATATCTTATTCCTGTAGACGAAGGTTTTAAAAAAATGTATAAAATATTCTTGGGCGACTAGCCTGAATTTGCTACAGGGACAATGGTAGCGGCTGGTACACCAATTTCTGCAGCTACCTAACCTAAACTTTAGAAATCAATACTACTCACGCGCGGTCCATATTCACATCGTATAATTTTACAATGGGCGATTTACGCCCATTTTTTTAATAGTCGGAAATCATCTTCAAAGCCTCAAGGCAGAAGCTCACCTCATATTTTTCTGCTTTATTTGATTAAACCGTGGTGCAGACCGTGAGTGCATGGAACAAGGTCGCGTTTTTGTTTTCCTGTCTTCTTGCATTTGTTTGAAATATGCAAGCCCCTTAACACCTGTCATAACGTTGATACATGTCAGAGTGATGATGACTAAGCGTGGGTATCCAGCGGTTGGTAATTTTTTGCCGGTGATGTATCACACAAAGCATCGATACATGATATTGTTTCACAAGAGCGAGGCAGGTTAACGCAATGGAGTGATTCTGAAAACCTATAGTGTCCTGGACTGAACCTCTGCAACTCTTCGGGCGATTTTATAGATTAAAATTTACAAAAAAACAGTTACTGACAGCTGATACAAATATTAATGTTATATGATAAAGATTCATAATAATAAGGCTAAAAGACCAGACTTCTTATTGAAAAGTGACTGTGAAGTTTGCCATATGGTTGGAAGTTATTCCCGTTTAGAAGGACGAATACATTCTTTTCCTTCAAACGCCACTTGTATCCGATGCAGCGCCTGCGGTGCAATGACGATGCATAAAAAAAATTTGTCAGCCAGTGCCACTTCGCCACTGAGCCGGAGCAGGCGTGTACTTAAGATCTCTTGAAAGGTCGGTGCCAAAATACTTTATTGGGAAGCATCTTACAAAGTAACCCAGAAAGAGCGCATTAAAAGAATGCAGTGCTAAGAGATAGCGACCTTTTTTGCATTACTATTTAGAGTATAATCGAGTAGCTAGAGGGAATAATTAATGTTTCCAAGAATTTAAACTGTCTCATCACTACAAAATGAAACCCAACCATTTTTCATGTGAACGGTTCACGCATGGGTAAACTAAAGTCCCATTGTTTTTTCGGTGAGCACATGTGTTACCAGAGGAAACATAAGGACAATATGCTGCGTGTTCTTACTTGGAGCGCATCTTGATTTCTCCATCTCTAGAGCGTTTGAGAATCAATTATCGTAGCAGCGACAGTCAACCACGGCTTCTATTATGCGTATTTTTTCTTGTATTTACTCTAAACCGCCACTGGTCCGCGTTGCTGCCGGAGAAAATGAGAAAAGGGATTTTTGTTTTCTTTTGCAAGACAAGCAAAAGGTTATCATTGCACACAACCAAACTGTCGTTTGAGAACGCCGTTGAAATACGCAGCAGCGGTAAAAGAGCCCAGAATGCCACGCAGAAAAGCAGAAGCAGTCATGGACCTTACTAGAGCTATATTCTTGCTGTTCAGGTTCTTCACAGCTAAAAAGAATTTAGATGCGAGAATTTCAGATTTTGTAATCATTAAACAATGTGTGGATAGAGATATTCGTTTTGATAAATCGCCCTTCTGTCACTCTTTCTTGGTGAAGAAAAGCCATATAAACACGAATGGCATGCGCTGAATGTGATGCATCTTGTAAAACGACATTCCCATCGTTTAAAGTAAAAACATGTTGTTTTCACACAGTCCTGAGAAAGTGTGCTTGCTTCATATCTCATGTTCAGCCTCGCCAGAGAATGCGTGCCTGGCTAGGCTGACCAGTCGATGCTTTAAATGCAGGCCTTGCGAAATATATCGGAAAACTGATGCACATGTTGATTTTACCGCAGCAATGAAGTGCCTCCTGGTGAACGGAGAATATTTTCTGACGCACCGACTGTCATTATGGAGCGACATTCACAGGATTTCATTGCATGCATCGAAGAACGATGGAAAAGACAAAAGTGCCTCCATTTCGCTCGAGGCGAATGAGGACTGAGATGCAGGGCTTAGAGGTTGCTACTTTGAGTACGCGGGTTTAACAGAAGGAATTTGGTGGGGAGAATGTGGCCAAATTGACCGCCTTGACGACCGTGAAAACCATGAAGTGCATGAAGAACAGGTCGACGCGAAATGTTCTTTCTAGGTAAAAAAAAACAAAAAAACTGCCCGGTTATTAATCTGGCAGCACGAGCCCGAAACCTCGAAGCACTTTTAGTGTACCAAGAAGGCGATGTGCAATGCACAGCTCGAGAGTGGGTTGCAGCACTTTGCGTGCTCGGGTGCGGCGATAGCCTACACAAAAGTGGCAATAAATTCTATGCAATGCGTGCACTTTTTTCCTTGCAGAATGCAACAGCTGCATGACACCGAAAAGCCTCGAGAGCGACAAAATATATTGCAAAGTTGTAGACGTGCAGAGCTGGCTGCCTTGGTCAGTGTAAACTCATTTGCACATTCAGGCGCGTGGTGTCCATCTGCAAACAGCTGAGCTTTCGCACAATATTTCATGTATAGAAATGCTAAACCACCAGCCATTTTTCTCTTTATTGCATCGTACTGCCGTCCCAACGAGGTGCCGTGGCGGGACAGGCACAATATCGAAGGGGCCAGTAATTGGTCGTCGACAATATTTCATGTAGCTTCGTGTAGTCAAAGCCACCGTATAAAATAATACATTTAGAGCCCATAAGCGAATTTTGCTTTTGTTGCAAGCGTTGTAGCGCGTGGATTAATCGCTGCTGAAAAAAATCTACGATACAGTCTGCGCGCTTTGGTCGCAATCCAACGCACAGATACACTGGGTGTGGTTGTACATAGATGCATATTCGCGACTGGACAAATTCTTGATGATTCACTTGGTGATACGTAAGGGCGGATGAAGCGCATAACAACACCAAAAGCCTACCCTACACTGCCCATTGCATATGTGATTTTACTGCAATATTTCTTCTCGTAAGGGCTCTTAAACCAGCGTCGGACATACGGTCCCCAATAAATGCCAGAAAAGAGGCAGTCTAAAGAACAAAGGACGAGGTTAAAGGAGGAGGAGGAGAAGAGAGGGATATGATAACATACACTATGAAAAATGATGAGGGGATGCAATGTAATGGTGGATATGAAAAGCAGAGGAAAATGAAGCTCGTGTGCAAAAAGCTCGCGGTAAAGTCATGGCCTAAAAAGCAATCTGGGGGCTCTCAAGAAACAGAGCAGTGCACAGAAAGCCCCAATCGCTGACATTCATCGCTGCCACTACGAGAGTCTTCATTTGCGTCAGCGGGATTAGGTCAAGGCGTTCCAGCGCACGCCATAGAGGCTGCCTTTCGACACTGTACACAGGGCATGCACAGAGATTGTGCACTGTGGTCTCGTCGTACCTACACATAGGACATACAGGATTATCAGCCATATCGTTAACAAAGGAGTAGTGGTTGGTGAATGCGACAACAAGCCCCACAGCATAATCGCTTCACACAGTTTTAGTCCGGATGGAAGCCGGAGCTTCGCACAATTGCACCTCTGGGTACAGAGATTGTAGACGTGGGTCCGAATACTGGCAAAAATTCTATATAGAAAGCGCGATCACGCGCGCACGTTTTCGAAGCGCCCACACTCACTGCGTCCCTCATGAAATTGGAATCAACACACACTCCCCGTCGTTGTAGGCGATTCTCGTGGCCTCTTCCGCACGGTGATTTCTTGCAATGCCGCTTTGTCCTGGTGGCCAATGGCCATCAATATCGTGTCCGTTTTGATGGCAGAGTGATGTATATCTTGGATTTTGGCAGTCAGCTGTTGATGGCATCAACGGCAAAAGCAGCTTCTAAGCCGCGGTCGGGTTTGAACCCGGGAACTCGCGACTACTGATCCGGAGTTCCCGGGTTCGAACCCGACCGCGGCGACTGCGCTTTTATGGAGGAAAAACGCTAAGCCGCCCGTGTGCTGTGCGATGTCAGTGCACGTTAAAGATCCCCAGGTGGTCGAAATTATTCCGGAGCCCTCCACTACGGCACCTCTTTCTTCCTTTCTTCTTTCACTCCCTCCTTTATTCCTTCTCTTGCGGCGCGGTTCAGGTGTCCAACGATATGTGAGACAGATACTGCGCCATTTCCTTTCCCCATAAACCAATTATGATTATTAAGCGAGCTGAAATGGACAACCATTGGAGTTTTTTCGTTGATATGATCAATGGCAAGTGTGAATGTTACCGAGTTAGCTGATGCGCCCTGCGATGTTATTGGCTGGTGCACATCTCACATTCAGCACTTCGCTGGGCGCGTTCCTTACGTGCATGCTGAGACCAAACACAACATTTAGAACAAAGATTGGAGGTTCTAAACAGTGAACCATTGTGCTGCTGTGCTAATGCGGGGCAGGTTCCGGTACCACAAAGCTAAATAATATCTTATTCCTGTAGACGAATGTGTTAAAAAAATGTAGAAAATTTTCTTGGGCGACCAGCCTGAATTTGCTACTAGGACAATGGTAGCGGCTGGTACACCAATTTCTGCAGCTGCCTACCCTGAACATTGGAAATCAATACTAGTCACGTGCGGTCCATGCTCACATCGTATCGTTTTCGGTAGTCGCAAATGTGTGTTTTATTGTTGCAACATATTTATCAGGAAATACATAGTTCGATAGGTACGCTCCAGACCTTTATTTATTTATTTTATTTATTCTTCATAACTCCCGGCGGTGACAGAAAGCAACGAAAGTAGTTAATACATTACTAATCAGGTGAGAACAAAGACGCAATTTTGGGCACATATTTAGCGTCTTTATGTCCATGTGCTGTAGAGAAAAACAATATTGATGACAGAATTCAAGCAAGCAACTCATTTCCTATTGTTAAAACATTTGGCGAGTCTGTAGGTGTACAGTTAGAAAGTCTCATTTGGGAATTCATCTGATAAGGGGAAGCATTACATTTCTCATTTTCGTGCCCGAAATCAGATTTAACCCTATGCATAAATTGTAACACTGGGTCGGTGACGTGGAATAAGGCAAGCGTAATGCATTTCAGTCTAAGCTTAGTTTTATGATAAACTGATATCTCACATGTATATAGCGCATAAGTAAATTCATCAAAAATATTTGGCCAAGAGCGGAGACATGTCTTGACCTTCCCAAGCTTCTGTGTAATCTGCAGACGTATTTTCCGAATGTATATTACCGCCTCTCGCTGTGCGAACGAATCGCGGCAGACGAGGAAGAGGACTTCAGTTGTCATGTACGCCATACAGTGATGCGACTTGACAGGCATCTCTCTTCACTCACCGCATAGGCGCAATTTTTTAATTGCGCCAGAAACCTCTAAATTTTGCAACATTTACGGCACCAACTATAATTCCGTCTTCGAAATTCCAAAAGATATATTGGTATTGCTAACGGGCGACTATAAATCCGTAATTGCAACCACCTGCCTCATTCTAATAATGAAATCAATATGTGCAGCTAGTTTCCCAGCTTTGTTGAAGAGATCTTTCAGCGGTTTCCGAGTGTGCGCCAACACTGGTAATACTGCCGCGAGATTTTTGTAGTGTTTGCGCGTTTGCATTGCTTTGTGATGGAAGACGTGACCAGATTTTGTCCATTGATCGCATTCAGGCGGAGCCGATTCTACGTTGTTTCAAGCTGTTATGGTAACATTGCACGCTGCTTCTCAAAAGTCCTCTATCAGCTTGAAATTCAGCACGGCTGATAGCGGCGGGTATTCTGTTCGGCGACCGCCGTGCAGGTTTGTTAATTTCGCCGCCTCTGAGTCATTCATTCCAATGTGGGCGCAGGTCAGCCAGATAAACAGCTTCTTTTGGAAGCCTTCTTTTACATTCTTCGTCACTGCCTTAGACTGCCGTCACCACTAGGTGACATCTGTCGAGGTGCTGGCTGCCATCGACCTGCAACTCTCCCAAAATGGTGGGCAGTGCTGCATAATCACCACACGTTCTTCAGCAGCCACGTGATTCTCCTGTATTCAGTGGTCTGCCTTAGGAAGACCCCGAGGAATAGTTGGACTGGTTTGAGCGTGTGGCGACATTCTGCGCATGGGACGACCAACAAAATCTACGGTACGTCTTTCTATTCCCGAATGGCTATGTTTACCTCCTTAATGGCCCACCTAAAACCCGGTACGAGAATCGCGAGGCTTCCCTGCGAACTTGATAGGAATTCAGGAAAGAACTAGTCAAAACATTCGCAAGCATCGTTCGCAAATAAAAGCCAGAATTGTTGCTCGAGACGAGCATACAACTTCCAAATGAGACTGTCGTTGCTTCGTTATGTCGCTCAAGCTGTGGTAATGGATGAAGAAACGAATTGCGCGGTCTTTTATCTCCCATTAAAAACAACCCGTGCCGCTCAGGCGCTCTTCGATGGCTGGATGACGTCATCGGGAAGCATTGTTTCCACTCCGTCCCGGATGGCTGGTCGTTCTCGCGGCGACACATGGTAGGGTCTATGGCGGAGAGATCTGTCGTGGTGACCGGTTAAAATGGGATGCTTGGCAATCGGCGTTTGTCGGACCTTCGGTGATGACGAGAAGCACTCGCTGTAGCTTCGAAGCTGATTCCGGATCCAGTGACAATAGCTTAGCATTTCTTCTAAAAAATAGCGGGTAATTAGTTGTCAAAGGGCTTAGATAGGTCTACAGGACAGACGAAGCTTGTCCAGCGCAAAATGACACGTACCCAGGGGGCTATCGTACTATACTATACCCAGCCCGGGTTGCGCAGAGGCTTTGGCGTTCGGCTACTGATCACAAGGTCGTGGGTTCAAGCCGTGCTGGGGCGGACATATTTTCATGCAAACAAAATACATAAACACCTGTCTTCTGCGCAATCTCAGCGCACGTTTAATAGCCGAGCGTGGTCAAATTACTCCGGAAGCCCCATCTATCGCATCCCTATAAACCATGTATCGGTTCTTCACGAATTGCATTGAAAACTCTGAGCACTTTCGAAATCCATTTATCATCCAACAGCACCTTTTACAAATATTTAGGCCAAATATCATAAAATTACACCCACTAAAAACAGCTTCATTTTAGAAAAATCTTATTCCTTCCTTTAAAACAGCCAGGGATCCCCCATCAAACTCGATATAGTTTACGTGGACGTTAAATCAGCGGCCCTTAAGACAACAGCTGTACAACAGCTGTATCTTAGCGGTGCTCACCTATGGGGCAGAAACGTGGAGGCCAACGAAAAGGGTTTAGCTTATGTTAAGGATAACGCAGCGAGTTGAAGGAAGAAAAATGATAGGTGTAACACTAAGAGACCGGAAGCCGCCAGAGCAAACGCGTGGTAATGACATCTATAGTCGAAATCAAAAGGAAGAAATGGGCTTGGCAGGGATTGTAATGCGAAGGCAAGATAACTGCTAGTCCTTAAGGGTAACAGAGAGGATTCCAAGAGAAGGCAAGCGTAGCAGGGGGCGGCAGAAGGTTAGGTGGGCGGATGATATTAAAATTTTTGCAGGCATAGGATGGGTGCAGCTGGCAAAGGACATGGTTAATTGGAGAAACTTGGGAGAGGCCTTTGGCCTGCAGTGAGTGTAGTCAGGTTGATGAAGATAATGTTGATGATGATGACATTGGTCTATATAGAGTCGGGGACAAAAGTTTCACGACCGCGTGCTGTGTAAACGAAGCCAATAGCTTTAGTACTAGTCCTCGGCTAGAGCCCGCATTTATGCAAATGAAAAAATAAACTGGTGGTTAAGTTTTGCCTCCCGACGGCTTGCCTCCAGCAAGCGGGTAATGTTGGGCTTCGTTTTCAGAGTCCGCGGTCTAGCAACTTTGTCCCAGCCTGCACCTACGCGTACGCACTGAGAGGCACTTTGTCCAAGTGTGTACCTATGTCCGCACGCGCTGAGAACTGTATACGCCACCACGAAGTCGCCAGGAGAAAACAGGTGGTTGCTTGTCGCGCTCATGCGAGAGACTGGGCGCGAAATTTACGCCAATTTTTGAACAGACGGGAATCATCTGCTGTAACTTTTCTGCTGTAATTGATTAAACCGTGCTGCAGACCATGAGCGCACGGAACAAGGCTGGGTTTGGTTTTCCCGCCCCTTTGCATTTCTTTAAAACAATCAGGGCTCATAATAATAAGGTTATAACACCAGACTTCAGCGTGAGAAATCTTTGTGTGAAGATTCCTATAGGGTTTGAAGTAATTCCCTTTAGAAGGACGAATACATTCTGTTCCTTCAAACGCCACTAGTATCCGATGCTGTGCTTGCAGTGAACTGACGCTGCATAAAAAATTTAGGCCATTCAGCGCCACTTTGGCTCTGAGCAGGCGCAGGCGCGTCCTTAAGATCTTCTCAAAGGAGTGCGCCATAATACTTTATTGTGAAGAATCTTACAAAGTACCACAAAGAAAAGCAGTAATAGAATGCAGTGCTAAGAGATAGTGATGTTGTTTGCAATACTTTTTAAGTCTAAGAAGCTAGAGGGAATAATTAGTATTTCGAAGACTTGAAATAGTCTCATAACTAGAAAATCAAACCCTACCATTTCTCATGTGAACTTTTGACGCATGGGTAAACTGAACTGACATTGTTTTATCTGTGAGCATATCTGTTACCGGGGGAAACATCTGCACATTATCCTGCTTTTTCTTACTTTGAGCGCATCTTGTTTTCTACAACTGTAGAGCGTTTGAAAATCAATGATCGCAGCCGCGACTGTCAACTGGGGCTTCCGTGATGCGTTTTTTCTTGTATTTACTCTAAACCGCCACTCATTCGCGCTGCTACAAGATAAAGTGAGAAAAGTTATGTTTGTTTTCTTTTGCAAGACAAGCAAAAAGTTATCAATTACACGCAACCAGAATGTTGTTCGAGAATGCCGTTCAAATACGCAGCAGTGGTAAAAGAGCCCAGAATGTCACGAAGAAAAGCAGACGCAGTAACGGACCTTATGACAGCTAGATTCTTTCTGTTCAGGTTCCAGACACCTAAACGGATTTTAGACGCGGAATTTCAGATTTTGTGGTCATTAAACAATGTGTGCATGGAGACATTCCTTTTGATACATCGCCCTTATGTCGCCCTTCCATGGAAAAGAAAAGCCAAAGAATCACAAATGGCATCCGCTGAATATGGTGCATCTTGTATAACGACCTTTCCATCATTTATAGTAAAACATGTTGTTTTCACACAGTTATAAGAAAGTGTGCTTGCTTTATAGTTCCTGTTTAGCCTCGCCAGGCAATGCGGGCCTAGCGAAGCTGACTAGGCGACGCTTTGACTGCGCGCCTTGCGAAATATGTCGGAAAACTGATGCACATGTTTGTTTTACCACTGCAGTGAAGTGCCTCCTGGTGAACGGAGAATATTTTCTGACCCAGCGACTGCCATCTTAGAGCGACATTCACAGCGATTCATTGCATGTATCAAAGAACGATGACAAAGACAAAAATGCCTGCATTTCGCTTCGCGGCGAATGAGAACTGAGATGGAAGGCTGAGAGGTTGCTACTTTTGCAAGACAAGCAAAAAGTTATCAATTACACTCAACCAGAATGTTTTTCGAGAATGCCCTTCAAATATGCAGCAGTGGTAAAAGAGCCCAGAATGTCACGCAGAAAAGCAGAAGTCACCGACCTTAGTACAGCTATATTCTTGATGTTCAGGTTCTTCACATCTATAATTATATAGACGCGCAATTTCAGATTTTGTACGCGAGTTCAACAGAAGGAATTTGATGGTGAGAACGTGGCCGAATTGATCACCTTGAAAACCTTGAAGACCATGAGGTGCATAAACAGGTCGACGTGAAGTGGGCCTTGTAGGTAAAAAAAAAAAACTCATGTTATTAACCTGGCAGCACGGGCCCAAAGCCTCGAACCAGTATTAGTGGACGAAAAAGAGGACGTCCCGAAACCCGAGAGCGGGTTGCAGCACGAGGCGTGCTCGTGTGCGGCGATAGCCTACACAAAAGTGGTAAAAATGCTATGCATTGCGTGCAATTTTTTTCTTGTAAAATGTGTCAGCTGCATGCCGTAGATAACCTTCGAAACCAACAAGAAATTTGAAAGTTATGCTCGTGCAAACAAACACAGCTCCGTCTCCACCCAAGCTTGGGTTTGTCGCCTGACTAACGAGATTGGAGAATCCGAGTGAAGCTCACTGTTACGATACTGACGCAGGAGGACCTTTGAATGCTGACAGTCTTCGCAGTCCCACCTGATGTCACCAATGAAGCTTGGTTTTGTACCCCAGTGACTTAGTCAGGTTTTACCTTTGTTTTATTGTAACCGCCGCGGTGGCTGAGTGGTTATGGCGTTCGGCTGCTGGCTTGAAAGGCGCGGGTGCAATCCCGGCCGCGGCGGTTGAATTTCGATGGAGGCGAAATTCTAGAGGCCCGTGTGCTATGCGATGTCAGTGCATGGTAAAGGACCCCAGGTGGTCGAAATGTCCGGAGCCCTTCACTACGGCGTCTCTCATAGCCTAGGTCGCTTTGGGACGTTAAACCCCCATAAACCATAAACCATAAATCTTTGTTTTATTGAGGTTAAGAGCCGCACCCGAACTATAAAAAAACTGCTGAGTAACACTCAAACCCTCGAGTACACTCTATATCCGAACAGAAAATGGCGACGTCACTACCATAACGCAAAATCTTAATTTCACAATGCGATCATGAGAAGACACGAATTGTTAAGTTCTTGATGATAATATGACATAGGGGCTCAAAATAGAAAGCGGATAACAAATAAGATATTGGGCAGCCCCTTCGAGCAGATGTTTGAAGTGAGATTGAACTGGTATACTTACGATTAAGAATCAGTCTTGCAATGGCCGCTTTAGAACGTATTTCTATGCGTTCAAGCAAGACATTATCAATGTTTGGACTGTACAATACATAAACAAAAGTCGTGGCACACTTTACCAGACGCTCTTGTAAGATCAATGTGAATAAGAGCCACTTGATTGATTTTATCTGGCAGCCTCTAACACTGGAAATGCGATATGGATGTGGTGTTTGCTAACGCGGCCTTTGATCCCGCGCACTTGGTATGTCCCTTACAAATCTAACGCCACCAGCTGCAGATGAGAAGAAGGAACCTTGGCAAATATCTTATAATACATGCTCTATACGGATATCGAGCGGTATCCTTCAACAGTTTTCAACCAATGTGCGTCTGCGCCTCTCGAAAGCATTTGCGTCGAGAAAACTTGTTTCTCCCTCTGGAAGCTGCTGGAGCTGGTCTTCAGCACTTGTTCTTTCATCAGGTTGTTTAAACATTTTTCTTCTTTAAAAACAGCTAACCATCTCTTCCTCCTAGCTGAGTTTAAAACGCGATTAAGTGCCCATTTGCCTGTCTTGTTTGCAGCCAGTGATCATAAGAGTGAGGAGTCTGAAACATTTCATTTCCTCCCTTTACGGTTTTCCTCAGAATATCTAAGAAGTCTATCCAGAAGACAAATCACAAAAGTTCTGATTGAGTCTTTATTTCCTGTACCTTGCGTCGGCAGCCTTACCGCTCTTATCTAGACAACAGCATAATAAAGTGGGTGCAAGGAATGAGCGTTCAATCGACAGCAAAGGCTTTTTTACATTCAACCTTACCCGTAAAAACGCGGCTTTGTAAAAAGGAGAATTTTGTGCCAAAGTCTGTGAAATGTCGTTGGGTAAGCATACAGAAAAAAATGATCATAGCTTTTTATTTTGTCGTGATGCCATGTTTCTTTTTTTAGACATTCTTCAACGGTTAATTAAAAACGACATAGGGATTATGCCCTGCACCATTAGGTTTTTTTTATCCACAATGAAAGGTTCTAAGGTTCCATGCGATCTTTTAGTGCTCACCGAACTGTTTAGCCTGTGGAAGAGCCGCATGACAGACCCTCACGGAGAGCCGCCACGTTCACCGATGTCTCTATACAGAAAACAGTGTGCTATTGTGCAGGAGGCGATTATGTTGCGCTGTATTGACCTCCTGCATGGCTGGCTGCCTTTACTCGATGCAAGTGCGTGTTTCCGTGAACTTGTTATGTGCGGGCGAACTGAGAGCAGGATGCTGGTGTGACTGTGCATGACGGGTTGCGGTATCTGACCTGGTTAAGCCGGGCTTAAACCTTTCAGGGTGGGTGTTCTTCCTGCGAAGCTTATGTGTTCTCGCTGCCGGCCGGGTGTTCGACTCCGAGTCACTGATGCTGAATTCATTTCTTTTTTTAACTTAGCGAGGTGAAGCTGTTGCTGTTGCTGGGCAGAGGCAAAAATCTAATTATGAGAAAGATCCTCGGTCGGTGTTGGCGAGCGTGCGATTTTTTTGGCGCTAAAACGGTTTTCACCTTTGAATACTATTCCGATAACCACAATAGGTGCGAACGCCCTACATACAGTGGCTGTTATCGAACGGTCGGTAAAGCCAACTGCAATTAAGTGATAAGCCCAAGAGACCGGTATGCGCACATAGCATGGTGAATAAAAATATATTTATAAGTAGGCCAGACAGGGTACACCCATTATTTCAAGCTTTTCACTATCTCATTTTGCTCCTTAGGGGTCAGCTGACTGAAAGCACTAGCTGCGCTTTCACCCTCTAAACATCAAAAGCGCATTAGGCGTCATATAAAAGCAACGGTAGATTCGTGCTTGGTCTGGTGTTGCTGTATTGAATTCCAGGCGCCAATACAATAAAATGCGATCTGTAGTCTAATCGTGTTACATCTACGCGTCAACCCCAATTTGCATTTGAAATGGTCACAAGAAGAAATCGAATGCTGTATTGTTTTGCTACAACGTCACGGGGCTTTAGAACACTACGAGAAGGCGAATCACACAATGATCCATGAAATATGCATCACATAACTAGTGCTAGATAACACCAACAGCATCAATAAATAATCCAACTAATAATCCCTACTGAAAATTCACTGTAGTTAGCAAAATCTTTCCGTGCTCTTGGTGAAGCCTTGATTATTATGTGTTCAAGGCTGGTTTTCAGTACAGAAATATAAGATCTAAAAATATACGATAAATTTAAGATAAATATAAGGATCCCAAAAAATCAAATGAAGACTTCAACCGTCTCAGGAATGAGAACCTGGCTGAGGTGTCGTTAGAAAATTCTCTGGTTATAAATTACTGATTATTATCAGACCTACAATTTTTTAAGACACTTGATCTCATTAAAAACCTAAATACCTTTGAAATGTGAACAAATGCATCTTCACCTAGCAGTAATGTGGGGTGTAATGATACGTTGTCATTGTAAAAAACTGCAAAATGCTTTTTCCTCGGTGTTTCAAGCTTTCTACATGAACATAATTCATGGCTAATTGTTATCTCATCTTCGCATAATTCACATTGGGGCTTCTCTTGTTTCGTCAGTAGGAAATTATCTGTGAGGTGTGTGTTTTATATAAGATAACGGCTAACGGCAGATAATCTTTTCCTTGAAACGTTCTTTGTTTGTGCAGGACTTTTATTCTCCTAAAACTGGTTTCAGGAAGCGTATTTTGTTATATGCTTCATTGTCCCAAGCGGACTGCCATTTTTTCTTGTTTTACAATGTACCGAGTTCCTGCAACCCTTGAAGGGAATATTTATTTTCCTATTTGCTTGCCACGAGCCTGCGCAACGCAGAGGTCTGCTCTCTCGTTGCCTTCATGTCCGACATGACTCTCCACCTAGCAATGTTTTTTTTTATTTTTTCCTTCAGCTATGACTTTTGTTATGTTGTGTATGATGTCACCGAGCATCAGGGTTCTTGCATTTCTATTTTGCACAGCTGTAAGTAAACTGAGTTAGCCTGTGGAAATAATACTGATTCTGAAGTTCTCAGTTCATATTTTTCTCACGGCGAGGCATACAACGTAATACTCAGCTGTGAAAAGAGACGCACTCTGTGGAGGTTCATTTCCCTTTCATGCCCTCGTACTACTGCGCCTCCTACGTAGGCATTCGCTTTTTAATCATCAGTATAATAGTCTGTGAAACAATTTTTCCTCAAGTGCTAGACACTCTTGCAGTGTATGTTATTGCGATGTACGCTTTTCATGAAACTGTGTAAGGGTGAAATCGCATATCAGAGGAAAATTGTACCATCGAGGCAGTGGCTCTAGTCTGAGTGCAATGCTAGATAGTGCATTAAGTATGCCGCGATTTTGGCAAATCTCTTCAAAGTGCTACAGGAGTGACCTGGCAATTTGTGGTTTGCTATTATAGAGTCTTTTAGATGGGCACTTTGTAACTATTTCGTAACAGATATGTTTCGGTTGCAAACGGAACTTTAGGATGTGTGAGCATATGAGCATACTTTTTCTCTCCGTTAGTGTTGGTTCATTACTTAAAAAAAAAGGCTCTTAATGGGCGACTTCCATTAAGCACCAGTTCAAACAAGTATACCTAGATTTTTCACTGGGTAGAGTCGTTTCAAGTACGATGGCCTTGCTGAACCATACACTATGCAACCATAGTCAAAAACGGAACGTACTACAGGGCAATAAATCTGCAAAAAGCATACCCGATCAGAACCATAGTGTTTGCGTGAAAGTATTTTCAGTATGCTCAAAGAGTGTGACGCTTTCTTTTTCAGAGCGTTTATGTGTTGCAAGAAAGTAAGTTTTTTTGTGGCACGTTATGCCTAGGAATTTGTGTTCATTTTTCACAAGTAGCTCAGTATTGTTTAGGTCTATTGTGGGATCTCTTTGTAGGCCCCGTTTTTGAGAGAACGGTAAGGCCACTGATTTCTGTTGAGAAAATCGGAAGCCATTTCTGTCTGCCCATGTTGTCAGTTTATTTACGGTCAACTGTAATTGTGCTTCGCATGTAGATATATTGGAGGATGCGCATACTACCTGAAGATTGCCAGCATAGACAGAATATATAGTGGACCTTGGAATTAATTTTCTAATAGAATTCATTCTTACAACGAACAGTTTTGTACATAAAATGCATCCTTGCAGAACTCCATTCCCCAGAATAAAGTATTTTCAAACGGCTGAACCTTGGCGTACCTGAAACGAGTGGTTAGGCAAGAAGTCTTTTGTGCAGTTCTAAGTGATCTGTAATGGGGCATTTCTTTTTACAACCACACTGATTGATATCTAGAATATCACACGATTGAAGGGCAAAAGTGAATGTTACATTGAGGACGCTTTCAAGGGTTTGGAGAGTGAACTGGTAAGAGCTATGGGACTGTAACTGCGGGGGGAGTTTGGTTCTTTTCCGGATTTAAGAAACGGTACAATATGAGCTTTCTTCCAGGCCACGTGGTTGCTTCCCTGATACCCAGATTTTGTTAAGGAATTTTAGAATTGCCTCTATGGTAGACTGGGGAAGATGGGCCAGCATTTCATAGTGAATTGGTCTGGTCCTGGAGCGGTTTTTTTTTGCCGGCATATAGTACGCTATTCATTTCCTGGAGGGTAATTAATGCATTGTAATGTTCACTAGCACCTCCACTTGTTGGGAGTCTGTTTTTTTGGCCAAGTTTTTGTATTTTAAAAATGATTGGGTGTAATGTGACGAGCTAGAAACTGCTGCGAAGTGCTCCCCTTCATGAATGTTCCCTTATATCTGTTTGTGTACCAGGTGTTGACAAAAGCGGAATTTTGTGCGGTGAGAAGCTGCCATTTAATTTTCTTACCTCTTTCCACTTTTTTTATGTACTTTGATTGTTTATGGATGACACATAGCTCCGCCATGATGCTTTCTCGGCACTACGACGGACGTACCGAGCTTGAGCTCTTTCCTTTTTAAAATTGAATAGGTTCTCGTGTGCGGGGTACCGGCGAAAAAATCCCTAGCTCTATTATGTTGTTTTTTTGTTTCCTTGCAATATTGTGTCCACCAAACTTTGTGATTTTGCCGTACCATTCCCGAAGGCATAGGAATAGCCATGTGCGCAGCAGCTAAGATGGAATCAGTGAACTTTTAGTTTATTCTGACATGTGTTCTCGCCTCTTTGAAGGACATGTTTTCTTTAGTTTTCAATGTAATTATTTCTGTCTTCGTCTTCAATGATGGGCAAGACCTGGAGTAGGCTGGGTGCTTGCCTTCACAGTTACCGCGGCAGAATGCTGCTTCGCAGTTTTCAGAGTCGCATTCTTTCGAAGCGCGCTTTGCGCAAGTTTTGCGGCCTCTGCAACTCAGGGAACCATCGCTCAATATTTGAGAATTAAAACAGCGTCTTGGGTTGGGAATGCAGGGCCTCACTGCAATCTTTGTGTAGCGCACTTCAATGGAGTCAGAGAGTGTGCAACAAGTGAATCTAAGTATAATATGTTTCGTAGGAATCTCTTTGTCATCTTTTCTTATTTGTATTCTTTGGACTTTTTTGACATGTTGATCGGCGAGGCCTTCCAGCATTTCCTCCTCGGTGTGATCCAGAAAATCAATTTATGAGATCACACTGCGGACTGTATTTAGTGACCTGTGGGGTGTGACAGAGACATCAATGCCCCCAAATGACAAAATATTAGAAAGTTTCGGAATTAGAACTTTATCGCGGACTCAAGGAGCAAGTCTCAACTAGCTAGTTTGGACATCTTGTAACCGTGGCCCAAGGCTTGTTTCAGACATTTCGCAACTGTGAAAGGTGATTTTTGCCTTGCAGGTTTTTCAGCATCTTGGCTGTGAATCACCTGATATTTCGGAAAGACTTCATTTGTTTTTGGGAAAAATTGTTTGTTGGTTTTGATTCATCCGCTCTTGAGAGTGCGATCATTTTCTGAAGGGGAAAGAGCCAAAAAATAGGTGGATTGTTCGCCCGTGGTGCCAGCCACCCACAATGGAGCCCGGCAAGAGGACGGGGCATGAACTTGGAGGCAAGTCCTGCCCATGCCAGCTGCACACCTTAACTATAACCAAATATAACGAAACTGACGGTAGTTCGCCAGAGAAGGTTAACCCTTGCCGCCACGAAAATGGAAAAACTAAGAATTGAGTAGGAGATAGGAGAGTTGTAAGAAAGAAGATAGGAAAGTGAAAAATTGAGGGGAGGGTATGAAAAGGTGACTACCGATTCCCATTGGTCGGGTCAGGCTGGAGGTGTCCTCTACAGGAACCTGGGGCCAAAGTGATGTGTTGCCTCCGCCGAGGGGCCTTAAAAGTCCAAACGTTCTGCATCAGCTCAACCACCAGGAACCCCTTTTCTCCGGACAAGGCTTGAGCCACGCATCGTTAAGCGCTTGTGCTCGGGTCCGTGGTGAAGCACTGTTCATCATCAACCCCCTGTGGGACGTCCCTGCGGATGCTCGGGACCAAGTGGTGTCGCCACTCGCCAACGTGTCCAAGCTGCTGTTTTACGTGTTTAATAATTTTCGCTGTACTACTGTTTGAAAGGGCGCGGAATATTTTTTTTTTTGCAACTCAGTCATCTTCTACCTTAAAAAGGGACTTACAGCGTTAAAACATGTGGCTGCCATTAGAGTGCCAGAGAACTAGTGGTAATGTTCAGTATTTATGACGGTAAAATTTAAGCTGAAAAAAAAAACGAGTGTTTGCAGGTTGCTTTTAGATTTAGTAGGCACTGTGTTCGTACATAGCTTAGGAGACTTTTTCCTTGATGCAGTGACTTGAAATACGAATAGTACTTTCATTCATTGAAATCAATCAACGCTGTAAACAAAACATTCCGCCCAAACGTCACCTATTTCCCTGTGTCTTGGAAGGAACCAATAAAAAATTTGATGCACTTCCTTTCATGCACAACACTGCAGAAGGTCCGGCCATCGCTCGTGAAAACAAACAGCAGCCGTGAAAAACACGCGACCACTCAAGCCCACTGCTGCGTCTTGCACAGATTTCAGTTTCGACTTTTTATGCTGTGCATTCGTTTCCTTTTATGGTTGCCACAACGGCACTTGTCTGTGCATTTTCTTGTGCTTCTCAACTAACTCAATCTAACTCGAATGAGAGCTTCGAAAATGACGTCAAGAACCAGCGGGCGCGCACAGCTGCTGCGACTTTTTCGTTAGATCAGCAACATGCAGATATGAGGCCTCAAACACGCATTTTGCGCGCATAAAATCCCAGCTATTTGTTTTAGAGCTTTCCAGAAAGTGAAGCTCTTTCCTGCCCGTCCACACGCACACCACACAGCGCGACGTGACCATGTTGAGGATGCCATATATAGGTTACGGTGCAATACATTACAAACATCGCAAATTTTTCGCTATATGCTGCAGCGCAATTTACAGTTGACTATACTCACCGCGCTCAAAACATGCTTCATGGCCCAGCTGATGGGGGTTGTCTCGACATTATTGGTTACTAGCATCGCTATGCGTGCAAGTAAACCTTTTCTTGCAGAGAAAGCTACATTGGCCACGAACTCGCAGTTTCGCCGTGCTCGCATTCCCACCGTTGTCGCACCGCACCACGTGACCAACCACGTGACAACAACTAGCCAGACCACCAGACTAACGTGGACTTGCGATCAAGATTAACCAAGGCTAACCAAGCTATGCCTTAGCTTTCGCTACGTATATCCTCGCATAGCCGAGCTAAGCCACTGCCAATTTTTCTGTTAAGAGAAAAAACATAATAGCTTCCATGAACAAGTTAACTTTGTCTTCAAGTGTACGTGCAACAGACGCTGCAACGCTTCTGGGCTGCGCGTTGTCCAGAACTAGGAAAACCAAAAGCAGCCAGGAAATTCTGCTCGTAAAAATCCGTCTAGCTCAATAATCATGCTCCGTTTGGTTTGGTCTTGATCGAAGTATAAATGCAGCGTTTTCATTTTTGTACTGTCTTTTACATCGTAATAATTACACCACATGTGCTTCATCGTGCCCTTCTCACCAGTCTCATTAGCCTACCTACTTACTGCGATAGTAGCTTGGAAGCCGCATGATTGGATCTAAATTGAATCAAACGATACAGCTATTCTAACTGTAGCGAAAAATATACCTTTGGGCGTGCTACATGCCACAGCTGCAAACATTGAGGACTCTGGTCGCTTTCTGACGATCAGAAGATTCTAAACTTTATTCATATTACTACGTATTCCAGAACGAAAAACAAACGTAAAAACATGCTTAAGCGCAACGTTCCTGATTTAAGTTCATATATAACACAAAAGAATGAAGACAATCGTCAGGTCATCCAGTCTATTGGCCTATTGGCTGGTCTAGCCGTCCACAGAGAGAAGCCTCCTCCAATCTCATCGACGATCAGCCATGACGACTGGCGGACTGTATGGCCGTCTACCGCCGCCCGTACAGGCCTCTGAGCAGGTTGGGTGGTCGGCAAAAGCATTGGGCGATTGGCTGGCGTTCAGGTCAGATTAAAGCCGAGCTCTTAGAAGGTTCTCGCGTCGCATCAGTCTGTCCTGTCTTGGTTATAGATTTCCTGGAAGAATTGGAAGCGAACGATTGGCGTGTAGTCCAAGGAGCGTTCATCTGCTTGTGAAGAAAAGAAAGGAGATTAAAGAATAATTTTGTATCGATCCTACACGAAAACAGCTTTCCTGGCGAAACGTAGCAATGGGCGAAGACAAAAAGTCCACGCGTACTATTATTTCCGTAGGCCTAATTTGCAGCTTTGTAGTCTGGGAGTGAAACCAGTTATTCACGGATACCCATAAATGAAAACAAAAGCGAAAGTGAAGCCACCACGTGACTGGCTGAACGGAACATCTCGCGTTGGCTGATTCGTCCTCATTTAGGAGGTGAAAATAAATTTCGCTTAAAAAAGAAACTAACGGAGACAAGAGGTTCTAAACAGTGAAACATTCCACTGCTGTGATAAAGCGGGGCACGTTTCGGTACAACAAAGCTAAACATTGTATTCCCGTGGATGTACATTTAAAAAAGAATGCAGAAAATTTTCTTGGGCGACCACCCTGGATTTGCTACTGGGACAATGGCAGCGGTTGGTAGACCAATTTCTTTGGCTACCTACCCTGAACTTTGAAAATCAATATTATTCACGTGCGGTCCATATTCATATCGTACAGTTTTCGGTAGTCGCTAATATGTGTTTTATTGTAGCAACATCTTTATCAGGAAATGCATGGTTCGATTGGTACGCTCCAGAGCTTTATTTATTTATTTTATTTATTCCCCATAACTACCGGCTCTGACAGAGAGCAACGGAAGTAGTTAAGACGTAATTTCGGCAACATATTTAGCTGCTTTATACATATGTGCCGTAGAGAAAAATAATCCTGATGACAGAATTCATGCAAGCAAAGAACTTCCTATTGTTAAAACATTTAGCGAGTCTGTAGGTGTACAGTTAGAAAGTGTAGTTTGGGATTTCATCAGATAAGGGAAAGCATTGCCTTTTCGAGTTTCATGTCCAAAATCAAATTTAACCCCAGGCATAATTTGTAACACTGGGTCGATAGGGTGGAATAAAGCAAGCATAATGCATTTCAGTCTAAGCTTAGTTTTATGATGAACTTATATCTCATATGTATCTAGCGAAAGAGTAAATTGATCAAAAATATTTGGCCAGGAGTAAAGATATGTCTTGACCTGCGCAAGCTGCAGTGTAATCTCCAGACGTATTTTCCAAATGTATATTACCGCCTCTCCCTGCGCGATCCGATGCGCGGCCGACGAGGAAGAGGATTTCACTTCTCATGTACGCCACACAGTGATGCGTCTTGACAGGCGTCGCTATGCACTCACTGCATGGGCGCAATTTTTGAATTGCCCCAGAAACCTCTAAAATTTGCCACATTTACGGCACCAACTATAATTCCGTTTTCGAAATTCTAAAATATACAATGGTATTGCTAACGGGCGACTAAAATTCGTAATTGCAAACACATGCCTCACTCTAACAATAAAATAAATATTTGAAGCTAGTTTACCAGTTTCCTTGTGAACATGACCCAGCGGTTTCCTGGTGTGTGCCAACACTGGGGATACAGCCGCGAATTTTTGTAGTGTTTGTTCATCTGATTTGCTTTGTGATAGAAGGCGTGACCAGACTTTCTCGATTGATCGCGTCCAGGTGGAGCCGATTCTACGTTGTTCCTTAATGTTGTGGTAAATTTGCACGCCGGTTCTCGAAAGTCCGCTAACAGCTGAAAATTCAGCATGGCCGATAGCGGCGAGCATTCAGTTGGGCGACCGCCGAGCACGCTTGTTACTTTCGCCGCCGCCGAGTCATTCATTTCAATGTGGGCGCAGGTCAGCCCATTAAACAGTTTCTTCTGGAAGCCTTCTTTCGCTTTCTTCCTCACTGCCTGGACTGCCGTCACCACTAGGTGACATCTCTGGGAGTTGCTGGCTGCCGTGGACCTCCAACACTCCTGAAGATGGAGGGCAACGCTGCATCAACACCGCAAGTTCTTCAGCAGCCACGTGATACTCCTGTATTAAGGGGTCTAAGCTGGGAAGACCCCGAGGAATGGTTGGTGCAGTTATAGCGTGTGGCGACATTCAACGCATGGGACGACCAAAAAAATCTTCTATACGTATTTTTCCTCCTGAATGGCCCAGCTAAAACCTAGTATGATAATCGCGAGGCTTCCGTGCGAACATGGAATGAATTCAGGAAAAAGCTTATGAAAGCATTCACAAGCACCGTTGGCAAAGAAAAGGCTGAATTACTGCTCAAGACGCGCATCCACCTCCCTAATGAGACCATCCTTGTTCTGTTATGTTGCTCAAGCGGTGAAATTAGACGCAGAATCGAAGTGCGCCATCTTTATTTCCTAATAGAACAAATGGTGTCGCTGAGGGGCTCTTGAATGGCTGGATGACGTCGTCGGGAAGCATTGCTTCCACTTGGTCCCGGGTGGCTGGTCGTTCTCGCGGCGACACACGGTAGGGGCCATGGCCTAGAGGTCGGTCCTGCTGGCCGGTTAAAATGCGATGCTTGGCAATCGGCGTTTGTCGGACCTTCGGAGATGACGAGAAACACTCGCTGTAGCTTCGAAGCAGATTGCGGATCCAGTGACGATAGCTTAGCGTTTCTTCCGAAAGAAGTAGCGGGTAATGAGTTGTCAAATGTCTTAATGAGGCTAACAGTTCAGACGAAACTTGTGCAGTGCAAAACGGCGCTCACGTAGGGGGCTGTGGTGCTATACTATAATTTGCCGGTGTTGCGCAGTGGCTTTGGCGTTCGGCTACTGATCCCAAGGTCGCGGGTTTGAGCCCTGGTTTGGCCGCCATATTTGTATGCAGGCGAAATAAAAAACACCTCTGCTGCACAATCTCAGCGCACGTTATACAGCCGAAGGTTGTCAGAATACCCAGGGGCACCCAGCTATCGCATCCTAATAAACCATGCAGCGGTTCTGGACGTTAAATGCAAGTCACGAATGGCACTGAAAACTGTAAACACTCTCGAAATTCATTTATCATCCAACAGCACTCTTTACAAATATTTAGGCCCCACTCTGAACAGCTACATATCAAAAAAATTCTCATTAATTCATTTTGTACTTAAAATAAACAGCTGGAGATCCACCCATCACACGCGATATAGTTTACGCTGACGTTTAAACAGCGGCCCTCAAGACATAAGTGTACAACAGCTGTATCTTACCTGTACTCACCTTAGGGGAAGACACGTGGCGGCCAACGAAAAGGGTTCAGCTTAAGTTAAGAACAACGCAGCGAGTTATAGAAAGAAGCATGCTAGGTGTAACGCTAAGAGTCCGGAAGCAGGCAGAGCGGGTGAGGGAACAAACGCGTGCTAATGCCATCTATAGTTGAAATCAAGACGAAGAAATGGGCTTTGGCAGGGCATGTAATCCACAGGCAAGGTAACCGCTGGTCCTGAAAGGTAACGGAGTGCATTCCAAGACAAGTGTAGCACGGGGCGGCAGAAGGTTAGGTGGGAGGATGAGAATAGAAATTTTGCAGGCATAGGGTGGGCGCAGCTGGCGAAGGACAGGGTTAATTGAAGAGAATGAGAGGCCTTTGCCCTGCAGTGAGTGTAGTCAGGCTGATGATGATAATAATGATGACGATGATGATGATGATGGTCATGACATTGGTCTATGTAGAGTTGGCGACAAAAGTTTCAAGACCGCGTGCTCTTTAAACGAAGCCAATAGTTTTAGTAATAGGGCCAGGCTAGAGCACACAATTATGCAAATTAAAAAAAAAACAGGCTGTGAAGTTTCGCCTCTAGAAGGCTTGCCTCCAGCAGGCGTGTAATATTAGGGCTATGAGTTTCGTTTTCAGAGGCCGTGGCCTAGCGACTTTGTCCCAGCCGGTATCTACGCGTTCGCGCTGAGAAGCACTTTGTCCCAGTCTGTACCTATGTCCGCACGCGCTGAGAACTGTGTACGCCACCAAGGAGTCGCAACGAAAAAAACAAGCGGTTGTTTCTCGCGCTCATGCGACAGACAGGGCGCGAGATTTACGCCCATTTTTGTAATAGTCGGGGATCATCTTCAGAGCCTCAAGGCAGAAGCTGGCCTCGTATTTTTCTGCTGTAATTGATTAAACCCGTGTTTTTGTTTTCCCGTTCTCTTGAATTTCTTTTACATAATAAGGGTTCATATTATTAAGGTTAAAAGACCAGACTTCAGCGTGAAAAATAACTTTGTGAAGATTGCTATAGCGCTTGATGTGATTCCTGTTTGGAAGGACGAATACATTATTTTTCTTCAAACGCCACTCGTATCCGATGCAGCGCTCTTGGTGCAATGACGCTGCATAATAATTTTAGGCCACTTAGTACCACATCATAGTGCTTAAGATCTTTGTACTTAAGATCTAGTACTTAAGATCTACTGAAAGATCTTAGTACTTAAGATGTACTAAAAGGTGGGCGCCAAAATACTTTATTGTGAAGCGTCTTACAAAGGAACACAGAAAGAGCGCATTAAAAAAAATGCAGTGCTAAAGGATAGCGACCTTTTCTGCGTTACTTTTAAGTCGAATCTAGAAGTTAGAGGAAGGAATCTATATTTCCAAGACTTGAAATATTCTCATGAGCTTAAAATGAAACCCTACCATTTTTTATGTGAACGCTTGGCGCATGAGTAAACTAAACTGCCATTGTTTTTTCAGTGAGCATATCTGTCACCGACGAAAAGGTCAGGAGAATACGCTGTTTGTTCTTACTTTGAGCGCATCTTGTTTTCTACAACTGTAGAGAGTCTGAGAATCAATTACCGCTGCAGCGACTGTCAACTTCGCCTTCCATTATGCGTTTTTTTTATTGTATTTACTTCTATCCGCGACTAGTTCGCGTGGCTGCCAGTTGAAGTGAGAAAAGCGATTTCGGTTTTCTTTTGCAAGACAAGAAATAGTTATCAATTACACACAACCAAAATATTGTTCGAGAATGCCGTTCAAATACGCAGCAGCGGAAAAAGAGCTCAGATTGTCAAGCAGAAAAGCAGAAGCAGTCGCGGGCCTTAGTACAGCTATATTCTTGCTATTCAGGTTCTTCACGTCTAAAAAGATTTTAGATGCGAGAATTTCAGATTTTTTAACCTTTAAAGAATATGTGCATTGAGCCATTCTTTTTTATATATCGCTCTTATGTCGCTCTTCTTTGGAGAAGAAGAGACAGAGAAACACAAATGGCATGCGCTGAATATGATAGATCTTGTAAAACGATCTTCCCATCGTTTAAAGTAAAAACATGTTGTTTTAACACAGTCGTAAGAAAGTGTGCTTGCTTCATAGTTCCTTTTTAACCTCGCCAGGCATGCGGGCCTAGCGAGGCTGACTAGGCGATTCTTTGAATGCAGGCTTTGCGAAATATGTCGGAAAACTGATGCACATGTGTGTTTCACCGCTGCAGTTAAGTTCCTCCTGGTGAACGGAGAATATTTTCTGACGTACCGACCGTCATTATGGAGCGACATTCACAGCGATTCAATGCATGTATCAAAGAACGATGACAAAGACAAAAATACCTGCATTTCGCTTCGCGGCGAATGAAGACTGAGATGGAGGGCTGAGAGGTTGCTACTTTTGCAAGATAAGCAAAAAGTTATCAATTGCACACAACCAAAATGTCGTTTGAGAACGCCGTTCAAATACGCAGCAGCAGTAAAAGTGTCCAGAATGTCACGCAGAAAAGCAGAAGCAGTC